>ML815073.1:57767-92218 GCA_009831015.1 Picea engelmannii
CTCTTGTTGAAGAATTTTCTTTTGCCATCTTTCATTACTAGGCCTCGGTTGGAATCTGTTATTCTGGTTTTGGGAACTCTCCATGGCTATCAACCTATTCTGCAATGCACTAAGTTGGGTAGCATGAGTGGCTTCCATTCTTTTAACCATCTCTATTATGGCATTTAAAGGGTCATAGGATGGATCTTTATTATCTGGGACTGCTGTTTTTTCTTTAGGATCTGACTGTTTTGAAGAACTGCCTCTTGTGAATCCTGGAAGGTTTGACTTTCCTGAAGCTTGCATATTTTTGTCAATCTTGATAGCGGTTTCTTGAGTCTTTTTGAGGTCGGTGGGTTCTTTATCTCTTAGTTGATATCTCATTTCACCACCAAATGCCTCAATGTAGTAGATCAAGATAACACTCTCAGGAGGTTTGATGTCTTGATGCATGCTTGCAAATAATTCATTGAATCTTTTGTTGAACTCATCCATGGTTTCATTTTCATTCTTCTTCATTGTGTTGAGGGCTGGCAAAAGATGATGGTGATCTCGTTTCTCCCCCCACTTTTCAGTAAAGGCATCAATGAGTTCTTTAAAGGTTTTGAAAGTGTTATCCGGCTTATCTTCATACCAGTCTGAAGCATCATCTTCTAAGGAAAGGACAAATAACTTCATTTTTACATCTTCATAATCATGTGTAGCACACCATTTATTTATACATCTCAAAAAAGATTTGACATGCATTTTAGCTGAAATGACATTATTGCCTTGGAAACTAGGAAGTTTTTCAATTGCCTTTTCTGGAATAACATGTGGATAATTGTTTATTGCACTAAAATCACATGGAGCATATATGGCCATTTCTGAAAAAACTACTACTAGCAAAAAGCAAGTGGATATCAGAAATGGACTGAGTTCCTAAATGACTAAGTACTCTACGAAAGGAGGCTTTAGCTAACCTCCTTCGATAAACCTTCTCAGGCTCAGGAATGAAGTTAAGAATGCCTTTTGAATTCCTCCTTTTAGAATTAAGTTGAGTCGCCATATGGTTGAGTCTATTTCTGATAAACTACAAGCATAAAAAACTAAGTAAAAACAAGGAGAAACAAGTCGTGTTCCAGGAATAGAAAGATTTATCCCCAGCAACGACGCCAAAAATGTTGCCGTCTTATACACACCTGAGAGACGTGGAAGAAATATTCAATCCACTCGGCGTGTCCTTGGGGGGAAGTGAGAGTTAAGGTGCTATCACCTAATCCTCAACTCCCCCGTCTAGGCCAACTCCTAGCGAAGCCAAGGGGGATAGTTCCTGACAAATATACTAAGGCTTTGAAATAAGCTAAGTACAAAATATGAAATATGGGAGTTTATTATTCTTTCAAATCATCAACTAGAAACTGATAAAACATTAATTCAACATTCACCACGATATATAATCAGATAAGCATGTACTTGGATCAAAAGGATACTGAGATAAGTTTAATTTAAATTAGATATATAACCAAACTTAAAATGAAGCCTGTGACTTTGCTGAGTGTGAAAAATTGAAACCAGTGCCTTAAAGAGAATCGTGGGCAATGTAGTTCGGGTGTTTTATTAGGATAAATTAATGTTCAGTTAATGAAATGGTTTGGGCCTCCTTAGAGGTTAACTCTTTTTTTGGAAACTTGCGGAGAGCTTTACCGAAACCCGATGGTCTCACTAGTAAAACTCACTCAAAGTGTTGGATGTCCAAAACGGGTGGGAAGCAAGGTCCCGAGAGGGCCCGCCTTACTTCTCAGGTCACTTCAAAGTGTTTTCCCGCGCATCAAGTTAACTACTTTGGGGGTTGTCCTAATTAAACTATCAACCAGTGACCAGCAGAATGGGTATGAACTTACTCCCAGCAGATCGAGACAAGCTCGCAACTGGAAGGGTCAGGAACCGCACTGTGAGCTAAGGGGAATTTGTTTATTTTATGACAAGAAAATAAATGTGAGACTAATTACTACATCCACATTGACCAGGCCCCTTTCGAGGTCGCTGAGGGGATGGTTTATTTGCCAAATTTAAATTGCGGAAAATAAAGCTAATCTAGCAATTATTGTTCTATTTTGCAAGAAAGGAAATCTAATTTAAATTGATTAATTGTGCTTTGTGATGGAATAAAGATTGCTTTAGCTTACTTTACTTATGCAAAATCAAATCTAAGCTAAAACTTGCAAAATTTGACACCACCACTGAAAACACCGCTTCCCTAGGGGGAATGAAGAGCGGGAGCTTGTAGCCCCACTGATTTTATTAATATCTTTCATGATATTTTATGGAATTGACTTGTGACCATTCATTAGGGGGTCACAAGTGTTTACAATGCTTTACAAAGATTTATGAAGTAAAAGGGTGCTCCCGGGGGTTCCGGATGCTCCTAATTCACCCAAAATGGACAGAGTTTCCTCCTATTTGTTCATCAACCTGCACAAAACAACGAACAAAAGATAGAAAAATATGCCCAAAAACACTTTTGAAGTGTCTTGGGTTATTAGTGAAAAATCTACAAAATTTTCTCAGTTAAATTCTACAAAAACCGGCAAAAGAAACTAAGAAACTCAAGCTAGAAAGCTAGTTTCCTTAGGGTCTTTTGTGGCTGTTCTAAAACAGAAATATCAGAGCACTTAGATGCTAGATTGACCAATGCAAACACCTTGGAAGATTACTATCCTTTAACCCTCTAAAAATTTCAGAAAATTTAGAGTAAATGATGATCTTCCTATGCTAGATCTAGATTTTTTTTAAGATGACAATTTTAAGGAGAGAAATCAGATCTAAGCTACCACTTACATGCATGAAAGAACTTATGATTTAGCTAAACAAAATAGATCTGAACATGCTTGCATATGTATAAATGTAACCAATGAATTTGTTTTTCAAGAGAAAGAGAGAAAGAGCAAACTTGTGCTTTTAGAATGTATTGGGCAATGGAGTCCTTGTTTGGTGAAATGAAGAGGGATTTTCTTCAAACATCTTGAAGAAGTAGAAGGATCAAGATATATTATCCCAATCTCCAATTAGAGTGTCAATTACTTCACAATCCTTGCATAATAAAGGGTTAGAAAATTGGTGCCACTTACAAGCAAGACTCCAATAGACAATTAGTTAAACAAAACAAATTGCAATTAGAAACCCTACCAATAGATAAACAATAGAATCACTAATCAAGCAAGCTTAGTAGTCCTATCCATGTAAGTAACAATACTTCTACAATGACCAAATTTTAAACCAAAATACAATAGCATATATCATGAAACAATGTCACCTCATTTACAAGCATCCACACATTTGAACACTCCACCAATCTTGACCTCCAAAGTCTTCTTTTTATTCCAAAATACGAGGAAGAGTATTACAATAGCAATAGTACACAAGTGCTTTCTTCCCAAGCTCCAACTAACAAATAATGGGAGATAGCTCTCTTATTTATACAAAACTGGGTGAAGATCCCAATGAGGAGGGCACATTAGTCAAGGAGGAGGGCGCACCACATGGTAGAGGGAGGTGAGCCAGGTGTTGGAGAGTGGGCTGCCACCTCTCAACACATCACACAAATGTCAAATCAAAGGATTGGAGGAAGGAGGGCGTGCCATCTCTCCTTATTGTGGGTTGCCACCTCAAGGGTGCGCCACCTCTCCAAGAGGGGTTGCACTTCCCCAAAAGCACATGTCTAAATCAAATAAACAACTCATCAATCAACTCTCAATCAAGTTGAGTTTGTCCCCTTTGACTCTCACCTTGACTTTTGTGCCTTTACATCAACTCAAACATGTCTCCACATGTTCCTTTATTTTTTTCTTTGCTGATTTTTATTGATTTAATTTGACTTTTTTGGGTTTTTGAGAGTAAAATTAATTTTAAGTGATTAAATCACTATTTTTACTCAAACAAGTGGGTATTTAGGTAATATGGGTGCTCTAGGTCCAAAAATGAGCATCCCCATGGCGTATTTGGTCCCCTAATACCACTTTTCAAATGTATCTTTATTTTTTAATTAAAAATTGTCGAATTCTGACAACTTTTTAATTAACTGAAAAAATTAGAAAATCCTAGGGGGGACTTAATACATTTCCATAAGACTTTAGGAGGATGTTTAGCATGGTAATATACATTAGACACTAGGCTTAGATACATTCTCAATCCTAACCATGGGCATATACTCCAGCTCTGGAGGAATTGAGTGAAAAAACTTATAAATTATAAATTGCCCGAAAACGACAAAATATAATTAGTAAGTGAAAAAACACTCCAGAGTATAACTCACGCTTAGGACTTAAGGCGACTAAGACTTTTTACAAGTTCATCATGCAAACACCTCTTATTACATATTTTTATGGAAATGTAAAGAGAAAAGGTGGTCTTTACGACCGACTGAACTTCTGAACTCTGAATTTTGAACAAATGATGTTTAAACTTTGGCGGCTCACTGGAAGTCCATCTTAGTGCAACTTTGATGGATAACATTGGCTCCGTATGGGGATGTGTTCTTGATCTTTTATTCTTTAAAGGAAAGCATACGAGAATCCAGAATCATATGACTTGCATTCACCGATTTTTTTTGTCAATAACATGTCCATATATGAAATCCAACATTAAACATGAGCTGCGGAAATGATGTACATGTATATACAAATATTTTACAAAAATAAACTATGTACAACAAAATTTAAACTATGTACAATATTCTACAAAACTAAACTATGTACAGGAAATAAATGAATTTAAAGTACATAGGATAGGGTTTAGAGAATATGATACAACAGATGTCCCATGGACATCAGATGACTTCGTTGAAGAAGAGCTTGAGAAGTTGACCATTTACTGGTAGTGGCAACTTCTCACCGTCAAATCTGCTTAGGACAAAAGAGTTCTTTCCAGCTATGTCCTGGATAATATAAGGCCTTGCCCATAAATTGTCGAACTTGTCGTGGCTTCTTGGCTTCTCTCTTCATTTGTCCCATAGGAGGACTCTATCACCTGCCTGGAAATCCCTCTGTCTTGAGGACTTATCAAAGGTTCTTTTTATCTTTTCCTGAATTTTAATGATTTGATCAAGGGCTTTTCTTCTGTTTTCATCTAGCTCAATTATCTGATCAATCCTGTTTTGATGAAAATCTTCGTCTAAGCCATACTTTTGGACAAACTGATACACTGGAAGTTTGAGGTGAACTGGCAAAGCGACATCCAGGCCATAAACCAATTCGAAAGGACTCTTACCTATTGAACTTTTCTTCGTGATTCTGTCAGCCCAAAGTGCAAACTTGATCTTATTATCCCATGATCTTTTGTTACCCCCAACGGTTTTCTTGAGAAATTTCATTAAGTTCTTGTTACTAGACTCAGCAAAGCCATTACCCTGAGGATAATAGTTCGATGAGTGGGATAATATAATGCCATATTTGAAATAGAATGAGGATAGTTCTGTGGAGCTGAAGGCTTTGGCATTATCGATAGTTATTTATGCTGGCACACCAAATCTAGTGATAATTTTATCTTCAAGAAAGTCCATGACCACATTATCGGTTGCCGACTTGGTGGGTATAGCCTCTACCCACTTTGTAAAGTAATCAGTTGCTGTGATTATCCAAGTATAGCCATTACTTGAATTATCTTTAAACTGACCAATGAAATCAAGCCCCCACTGCTGAAAAGGGGCTTCCACCACTACTGGCTGTAATGGAAATGCTGCTAGCTTTTGCTTCCCAGTAAACAACTAACACTGCTGACAACCCCTGGCCATTTTATGCACATCTGAAAATATAGTGGGCCAGTAGTAACATTCTCTGAGGATTTTGTGGGCTGTGGTTTTGGCTGCAAAATGCCCACCACAAAATCTTGAATGAAAATCAACCAAGAGTCTTTTGGACTCAAGCTCATCAACACAACTAAGTACTACCCCATCGGGGTTCCTCCACCCCAATCCATCCTGAATAATGCAATACTTAGCTGCCTTCAATCTTAATGCTCTTCTCTTGTGACCAATCAAGTGACTACGTCATGTGAGATTTGAAAGGAAGAAAATGATATCAACATACCATTCGTGTTGTTCTAACCTTTCAAGTTCTGGAGATAAAGTTGGCCTAGCTTGGTTGTTTGGACAGACTAGGTCCAAAGCTTGTTCATTAACTTTGGTTAGCATTTGAGCTAATCCTTGACGTTTGATTAATTTGGTGGGTTTGATCTCTAGATCATACTCTTGTATTTTTGAAACCCACTTTTCCCTGACCCCCAAACAGTCTTGTTGTCCAAGGATATCTTTCACTACTGGGTGAGGTACATACCCCACAAATTTTGAATATCCTATGTAAACTCGAAAATGTTTAATGGACTTGACCAAGGCATATGCTTGCTTTTCCATAGTTGTGTAATTAAATTCTGAGTTTTGCAATGCCTTGCTCATGAAAGCAATGGGTTGCTCTTGACCATCATCATTCTTTTGGAGCAACACTCCTGCTATAGTATCCTCAGAAGCAAAGGAGAAGATTTGAAAATCTTTAGCATAGTTTGGACTAATTATTACAGGAGATTTACTAATTGCATCCTTAATACTCTTGAAAGCTCTTCTTCCTTCTTCTGTCCATTCAAACTTGACATCTTTCTTTAGTAGTCTTTGGATAGGTTTCAAAGTTTCGGCCAAATTTGGGATGAACCTTCTTACAAAGTTAATTTGACCAAGGAAGGAGTGTAAGGCTTTCTTGGTTTGGGGTAAAGGGACCTGTTGTATGGCTTGTACCCTTTCTGGGTCCATTTTTACCCCATCTTTTGTTATGATATGACCCAACAATTTTCCTTCATCAACTCCTAAGATTGACTTGGCCGGATTTAAGGAGATGCCATATTTTCGGTATCTTTCAAATACTTGTCTGAGATGACTTATATGATCATCTCTTTCTTTTGAAAACACAGTCAAATCATCTTGGTAAATCTCGATGATCTTGCCCATCAATTCATGAAAGGCAAAATCCATGGCTCTTTGAAATGTGGCCCCTGAATTTAACGATCCAAATGGCATTCTAAGGTACTCAAAGGTACCCCATGGTATGGTGAATGTTGTCTTGTTTTGATCCTCTTTTCTCACCAATACTTGATTGTATCCGGAGAAACCATCTAACATGGACATTATTTTCGACCTAGTAACTCTTTGCAAAAGAGTTTCCATATTGGGTAAGGGGTAGTTATCCTTAATACATGCAAGATTTAGATTTCTAAAATCTATACATAGTCTTATCCCCCCATTTTTCTTTCTAACTACTGCCAAGTTAGAACACCATGCATAGTGCCTTGTTGGGGCAATGATGCCAAAATCCAACATTTTCTTTAGCTCTGCCTGAATTAAAGGTGCCAACTAAGGATTTATTCGCCTAAGTTTCTATCGGAAAGGTTTTGTGTCTTCTTTGAGTAGGATAGTATGTTGAAATATATCATCTTTAT
The DNA here is from genome assembly GCA_009831015.1 of Picea engelmannii. Taxonomy (NCBI): domain Eukaryota; kingdom Viridiplantae; phylum Streptophyta; class Pinopsida; order Pinales; family Pinaceae; genus Picea; species Picea engelmannii. The sequence continues at coordinate 65,208 of ML815073.1, forward strand.
AAGCTTTGAGTTCGTCATATGTAAAAGAAAATACATCTCTATACTCATTGACAAGACTTATTAGTTGTTTTCTTTCTCTTTCTAAAGTACCCTTTCCGATTTTTATGAGTCTTGGAGCTTCTTCAGTCCCAATGTTTACTTCTATGTAGCTGCCAAGTTTTATTACTTCCTTTTTCCTTTTGTGCATGTCATGCATGTCAAAGATCTTTTCTAGAGTAGTTATTCCTCTAGGGGCCAGATTCCTTACTGAGTCATCCTCCTCGGGATAATGTTTGCCTTCTTCTTTGTAACTGACATTGAAATCTGAGAATTCTTGAACATTATGAATGAATCTTAGGATTTGTTTGTCATCTCTGGAAACTTGCCAATGATCAACATTATCTGGAACTGAAGGTCTAAAGATTATTTCTAATTTTCCTTCTCCTTTGATTAAATCTTCTGAAGGTTGGAGGGTTGAAGCTGCAACTGCCAAACTGTCGGCTAAACTGTTTTGGTCCCTAGGTACTGAAATGATATCCATAGCATCAAACATTTCTATGGTATCCCAAATTGCATTTCTGTATCTCCTTAATCTTTCACTTTTGCATGCAAATTTATTTTTAACCTGGAGGATGACCAAGTCTGTGTCACCCTTGACATTTATTATTTTTATCCCCATATCTTTTGCAATTTCCAGGCCTAGTAGAAGTGTTTCATACTCAGCCACATTATTTGTTGCATCAAATTCTAATCTAAAAGCAAAATTGTGAGACTTTCCGGTTGGTGAAACTAGGACAATCCCAACCCCTTTTCCTGATCTTGAATGTGCACCATCAAAGTTCATCTTCCAAGCCTTATGACTTTTTTTTTCGTCCTTAATTTTTTTTTCAACTGGTGCTAGGACGTTTTAACAAATAGATAAATTTCCCATGTCAGATGTTTGGCATATGAACTCATTGAATTGCTCTTTAGGGTCTTCTATATGGTACTTCCTCTCCATTTCTCTAAAGAGTCTGAAATGTTCTGTTGATGGAGGAGGGTATGGGATTGTTGCAAAGGACAAATCCATGTTTATGCAACCACCCATGTGAGCTCCCCACTTTCTTGAGAGAAGCATACCCTAAGAATTTGACATATCAATTACAAACACATCCATTTCAAAAGCAAAATCTGGGTGGAAAGCTAGCCTAACTAGCAGATCTATGATAATCCCAAGGGTTTCAACTTCCCTGGAATCCATGGCACATATGTTTTGGTAGGGCCTTGTAACTTTGAGGCCTAGCCTTTGCATGATTCCTTTAGTAATAATGTTGGATGAAGCTCCTGAATCATACATACAATTATGTAACCATTGATCATTTATTTCTAGACATAGAAAGAAAGGGGGATTCTCTTCCTTGGTTCTATCTCTGTTGGTTAAAACCACTGGTGGGGCTCTGTGTATTTCCTTTTCCTTTTCCTGATTCTTATCTACCTCTTGACTTTTTACAACCTTTTTACTATCAAGAACATTTATTTCTTTGAGTAATTTTTCCTTTTGTGAAGGAATTTTCAGAAGGTCTGATACTGGAACCAATATTTTAGCATTCGAAATCCAACTACCTAAATCAATAGATAGATCAGTAATTGTAAGGGGAGTAGTTACCTTGGGAAAATTTGTTTGAGATTTTCTTGTAGCTTCTCTCCCTTTCCTTTGGTAAACAATTCCCTTATGTCTGGCCATCTCTAAAATCTGCTTGTTTGTGGGCTTGTGTCCATAAAGCTTGGTGACATTATCATACTCTTCAACCACTTCTTTTGACTGTTCACATCTTTCTTGCATTTGGAGCCAATGATCCATTGATAATGGGTGAGTTTCTCCAAAATTGTTTATGTTGTTAGAGCTTCTTGAATGCCCCACAAAGTTGTTTGTTGGAGGGAGGCCATGCTCATTTATTTGGTAAAATACTGGACAAGTGGAGTCTTCATGAAAGTCCTCACATGCTCTACAAAAGGGTGGTATATCCTCATTTACCACATTATTAGATTCTAACTGATTAGGTGGCCTTTGCTCTTGTTGATGAATTTTCTTTTGCCATCTTTCATTACTAGGCCTCGGTTGGAATCTGTTATTCTAGTTTTGGGACCTCTCCATTGCTATCAACCTATTCCGCAATGCATTAAGTTGGGTAGCATGAGTGGCTTCCATTCTTTTAACCATCTCTGTTATGGCCTTTAAAGGGTCATATGATGGATCTTTATTATCTGGGATTGCTGCTTTTTCTTTAGGATCTGACTGTTTTGAAGAACTGCCTCTTGTGAATCGTGGAAGGTTTGACTTTCTTGAAGCTTGCATATTTTTGTCAATATTGATAGCGGTTTCTTGAGCCTTTTTGAGGTCGGTGGGTTCTTTATCTCTTAGTTGATATCTCATTTCACCACCAAATGACTCAATGTAGTAGATCAAGATAACACTCTTAGGAGGTTTGATGTCTTGATGCATGCTTGAAACTAATTCATTGAATCTTTTGTTGAACTCATCCATGGTTTCATTTTCATTCTTCTTCATTGTGTTGAGGGCCGCCAAAAGATGACGATGATCTCTTTTCTCCCCCCACTTTTCAGTAAAGACATCAATGAGTTCTTTCAAGGTTTTGAAAGTGTTATCCGGCTTGTCTTCATACCAGTTTGAAGCACCACCTTCTAAGGAAATGACAAATAACTTCATTTTAACATCTTCATAATCATGTGTAGCACACCATTTATTTATACATCTCATAAAATATTTGACATCAATTTTAGCTGAAATGGCATTATTGCCTTGGAAACTAGGAAGTTTTTTAATTGCCTTTTCTGGAATAACATGTGGATAATTGTTTATTGCACTAAAATCACATGGAACATATATGGCCATTTATGAAAAACTACTACTAGAAAAAAGCAAGTGGATATCAGAAATGGACTGAGTTCCTAAATGACTAAGTACTCTACGAAAAGAGGCTTTAGCTAACCTCCTTCGATAAACCTTCTCAGGCTCAGGAATGAAGTTAAGAATGCCTCCTGAATTCCTCCTTGTAGAATACCTAGTTAAATTGGAATTAAGTGGAGTCGCCAGATGGTTGAGTCTATTTCTGATAAACTACAAGCATAAAAAATTAAGTAAAAACAAGAAGAAACAAGTTGTGTTCCGGTAATAGAAAGATTTATCCCCGGAAACGACGCCAAAAATGCTGCCACCTTATACACACCTGGGAGACGTGGAAGAAATCTTCAATCCACTCGGTGTGTCCTTGGGGGCAAGTGAGAGTTAAGGTGTTGTCACTTAATCCTCAACTCCTCCGTCTAGGCCAACTCCTATCGAAGCCAAGGGGGGTAATCCCTAACAAATATACTAAGGCTTTGAAATAAGCTAAGTACAAAATATGAAATCTAGGAGTTTATTATTCTTTCAAATCATCAACCATAAACTGATAAAACATGAAGTAAACATTCACCACGATATATAATCAGATAAGCATGTACTTGCATCAAAAAGATACTGAGAGACAATTGTTAGGTGCAAGTTTCATTTAAATTAGATATATAACCAAACTTAAAATGAAGCTTGTGGCTTTGCTGAGTGCAAAATATTGAAACCAGTGCCTTAAAGAGAATCGTGGGCATTGTAGTTCGAGTATTTTATTAGGATAAATTAATGTTCAGTTAATGAAATGGTTTGGGCCTCCTTAGAGGTTAACTCTTTGTTTGGAAACTTGCGGAGAGATTTACCGAAACCCAATGGTCTCACTAGTAAAGCTCACTCAAAGTGTTGGATGTCCAAAACGGGTGGGAAGCCAGGTCCTGAGAGGGCCCGCCTTACTTCTCAGGTCACTTCAAGGCGTTTTCTCGCGCATCAAGTTAACTACTTTGGGGGTTGTCCTAATTAAACTATCAACCACTGACCAACACAACGTGTATGAACTTACTCCCAACAGATCGAGACAAGCTCGCAATTGGAAGGGTCAGGAACCGCACTGTGAGCTGAGGGGAATTTGTTTATTTTATGGCAAGAAAATAAATGTGAGACTAATTACTAGACCCACACTGACCAGGCCCCTTTCGAGGTCGCTGAGGGGATGGTTTATTTTCCAAATTGAAATTGCGGAAAATAAAACTAATCTAGCAATTAGTGTTCTACTATGCAAGAAAGGAAATCTAATCTAAACTGATTAATTGTGCTTTGTGATGGAATAAAGATTACTTTAACTTAATTTACTTATGCAAAATCAAATCTACGCTAAAAGTTGCAAAATTTGACACCACCACCGAAAACACCGCTTCCCTAGGGGGAATGAAGAGCGGGAGCTTGTAGCCCCACTGATTTTATTAAGATATTTCATGAGATTTTATGGAAGTAACTTGTGACCTTTCATTAGGAGGGCCACAAGTGTTTAGAATGTTTTACAAAGATTTAACAAGTAAAAGGGTGCTCCCGGGGGTCTCGGATGCTCCTAATCCGCCCAAAACGGATAGAGTTTCTTCCTATCTGTTCGTCAACCTGCACAAAACAACGAAAAAAAGATAGAAAAAGATGCCCAAAAACACTTTGGAAGTGTCTTGGGTTATTAGTGAAAAATCTACAAAATTTTCTAAGTTAAATTCTACAAAAATCGGCAAAAGGAACTAAGAAACTTAAACTAGAAAGCTAGTTTCCTTAGGGTCTTTTGTGGCTGTTCTAAAATAGAAATATCAGAGCACTTAGATGCTAGATTGATCAATGCAAACACTTTGGAAGATTACTATCCTTTAACCCTCTAAAAATTTTAGAAAATTTAGAGTAAATGGTGATCTTCCTATGCTAGATCTAGATTTTTTTTAAGATGACAATTTTAAGGAGAGAAATCAGATCTAAGCTATCACTTGCATGCATGAAAGAACTTATGATTTAGCTAAACAAAATAGATCTGAACATGCTTGCATATGTATAAATGTAACCAATGAATTTTCTTTTCAAGAGAAGGAGAGAAAGAGCAAACTTGTGCTTTTAGAATGTATTGGGCAATGGAGTCCTTGTTTGGTGAAATGAAGAGGGATTTTCTTCAAACATCTTGAAGAAGTAGAAGGATCAAGCTAGATTGTCCCAATCTCCAAATAGAGTGTCAATTACTTCACAATCCTTGCCCAATAAAGGGTTAGAAAAATGGTGCCACCTACAAGCAAGACTCCAATAGACAATTAGTTAAACAAAACAAAATTGCAATTGGAAACCCTACCAATAGATAAACAATAGAATCACTAATCAAGCAAGCTTAGTAGTCCTATCCAATGGCCAAATTTTAAACCAAAATACAATAGCATATATCATGAAACAATATCACCTCATTTATAAGCATCCACACATTTGAACACTCCACCAATCTTGACCTCCAAAGTCTTCTTTTTATTCCAAAATATGAGGAAGAGTATTACAATAGCAATAGTACACAAGTGCTTTCTTCCCAAGATCCAACTAGCAAATAATGGGAGATAGCTCTCTTATTTATACAAAAGTGGGTGAAGATCCCAATGAGGAGGGCACATTAGTCAAGGAGGAGGGCGCACCACATGGTAGAGGGAGGTGAGCCAGGTGTTGGAGAGTGGGCTGCCACCTCTCAACACATCACACAAATGTCAAATCAAAGGATTGGAGGAAGGAGGGTGTGCCATCTCTCCTTATTGTCGGCTACCACCTCAAGGGTGCGTCACCTCTCCAAGAGGGGCGCACTTCCCCAAAAGCACATGTCTAAATCAAATAAACAACTCTTCAATCAACTCTCAATCAAGTTGAGTTTGTCCCCTTTGACTCTCACCTTGACTTTTGTGCCTTTATATCAACTCAAACATGTCCCCACATGTTCCTTTATTTTTGCCTTTGCTGATTTTTATTGATTTAATTTGACTTTTTTGGGTTTTTGAGAGTAAAATTAATTTTAAGTGATTAAAATCACTAATTTTACTCAAACAAGTGGGTCTTTAGGTAATATGGGTGCTCTAGGTCAAAAAATGAGCATCCCTATGGCCTATTTGGTCCCCTAATACCACTTTTTAAATGTATCTTTATTTTTTAATTAAAAATTGCCGAATTCTGACAATTTTTTAATTAACTTAAAAAATTAGAAAATCCTAGGGGGGACTTAATACATTTCCATAAGACTCTAGGAGGATGTTTAGCATGGTAATATACATTAGACACTAGACTTAGATCCATGCTCAAGCCTAACCATGGGCATATACTCCAGGTCTGGAGGAATTGAGTGAAAAAACTCATAAATTATAAATTGCCTTAAAACGTAAAATATAATTAGTAAGTGAAAAAACACTCCACAGTATAACTCACGCTTAGAACTTAAGGTGACTAAGACCTTTTACAAGTTCATCATGCAAACACCTCTTATTACAATTTTTTATGGAAATGTAAAGAGAAAAGGTGGTCTTTACGACCGGCTGAACTTCTGAATTCTGAATTTTGAACAAATGATGTTCAAACTTTGGCAGCTCGCTGGAAGTCCATCTTAGTGCAACTTTGATGGATAACAGATCCCAAGAAAAGGGCCAAGTTAATAAAACTTGGAAAAGGATCTTCGAAGAGTCATCCCGGACAGGGATTATTCAGACATCTGAGGTTTTGTTTAATTCATGACATGGCTGATGCATGCAGTTTCTATTTCAGCCAGTCAGACAGTGGAAAGTTTAAAGCTAGCAATGAGCAGACGACTTGCTCTTCAATAATGTTATTTGATGCCATGGGACATCCTTTGTAACGTATCTCTAACTCTTTCCTCCGCATTTTAATTTTCATTTATGTTCACTTTCTTCTTTCATACTTTATGTATAATAGTTCATTTTCATTTTTTTGTATTTACATGTATAATAATTGTGCAATTTCAATTTACACTTGGTCTTCATATACATGTGTCGCTGATGTTGTTTTTGGCGACATGTTTGTGATGTAGGGATAGATTCTGTATTCTCGTATGCTCTCCTTTTCTATAAAAGGTTCAAGCACACGTCCCCATATGGAGCCTATGTTATCCACTAGTATGCACAAGTTGGATTTCCTGAAGAGATGCTAGAGAATGAGCAATCAATGCTCATATATGCGGATTTCAGTGATTCAGTAGGCCTTAAAAGGTCCCACTTTTTCCGCATTTATACTATTGTAATAAATGTTCTAAGTATAAGATATTGTCAAAGACTATTGGCCACCCTCGATCTGGGAGTGGACACATACTTCAGAGTTTTTTTTTTTACTTGTTAATTATTTTTTCTGCTTGCCATAGTGAGTGATTAAATAATTTCTAAGTTTTTTCACTCAGAAAAAATACTTGCTCCAAAGTTGAAGTATGTGTTGACAAGCAGGTCTCCGCATGGAAAATCCACTGTCTAGTGTTGGAAGGTATATAAGCTCATACTAGAAGATACTGTCCGAGTCATTTGGAAATTGCGGCTATGTTTGATAGGTTTTTTTTAAAGTTTTAGTGAATTAATTAAATTCCTAAAAATATGGAATTTTTTAATTAAAAGTCAATAAAGGTAAAAAATATGGCATCAAACTTTGTCAGATGCCATGTTTACAGTCGTTTTCCAGTCCGGAGAATGAGGTAAACCCCTTTTTCCCATCTTTCAAGACTAAAAAGTGATTATTATCACTAAAAAAGTCAGTTTTACTCGAAAAATACGGAAAATGGGTAATTAATTGAGTTTCCTAAATTTTAGGAAAACTGGAAAACGTGTTGTAAACATGTTTTTTGTGTATTTTTACTCAAATCAAGGCTAAAAGTGAGTTAACTAATGAGAAGGTTGACGTATCTAGATGAATTGGAGTTAGGGAGGAGTCTCCAACTCAACTCCCATCCTAAGTGGCATTACCTAAACCCTAGCGCATGTCTCTCATGGCCCACGTCCAACTTAACTCACACCTCACGCCTACTCTCTTTCAGTTCACTCACTCATCACTCCCACTCACTCCTAGTTCACTCCCCTTCATCTACCTACGCTCCCACTTGACTACACACTACCTACCCTTCACTCCCACACATCTCCTTCTAATCTAAGTGTGCCACTCCTCCTCTCACGCATCACTCCTCCTTTACTCACACATTACCTACACTAAAACCCTAACCCTAGCGCATGCATTTGCCTAGGAAGTCTCACCTCCATTTCTCTATAAGAAAGGCCGACCTCTCTCATTTGTTAGCGAAGTCTTGGGTGAAGAGATGTTGTAATACCTTTTCAAGCATTGGAATAAAAGACTTTGGAGCATCATTGTGTTGTCTTGAGCAAATGTGTGGAGGATCTACTTATATTATGGTTCTTAAAGTATGGTAAAGATATCTTGCTAGCATTGTTATTTATTTTTTGGAACGAGGTATTAGTAAACTAGGTTGTATTGCTCATCCTTGTTTTGTTACAAATTAATGTTTGAGTGCTTGCCATTATTGTTTTAATTACATGTTTTCTTAGGTTATATGTTGGATATTTCAACATTTCCCTTGCAAGGGTTTTGCCAAGTTTACACGTTCTCTATCTTGGAGGAATAGAGGGTTTTTGCTTGAACCCCTAACGTCTTCAAGTGCAAAGAAAGGAAGGATTTCCCTCTTGAAGCAACATTCTGATTCCATTGCCCAAATTCCGGGTTTAGAATTTCTCTTTCCCTTTCCTCTTTCAAAATTTCAAAAGAAAAGCTTCTTGTCCTTTGGTTTTCTGTTGCATGCAAGGTTTTGATTTGTCTTGAAATCTGAAATCTGTTTTAGATCAATTGCATGCAGCCCTTAAAGTTAGATTGGAGTTGCATAAAGTAATTCATCTATTTGCCAAAGATCTAGCTTAATTTTTGCTTCTAGCTAGCCTTCAAATTTCTAGAAAATTTTTTAGGGTTGTGATAGGCAAAAGTTTACTTTGTTTTCTAAAGTACAAATCTGCAAGATAGATTGCTGTTCTCTGCTGATTTTATATCAGCCAATAAGATCCTAAGGAGGTTAGCTATTTAACTATCACTCCTTAGTTAATTTTTGTCCTTAGTGTAGTTTAACTTAGAATTTTTTTTCACATATTTTTAGGGGTTGATCAAAGACACTCTTAAAGTGTTTTTGGTCACCTTTTGCATTTAATACCTTTCTGTTTTAGTGCATATCTGACAGGTACAAGAGGAAATGCTGCTGAACTTTTGAAGTTTAGCCCCTTCCAGGACCCTCCCGGTGCTCCCGGGAGCTTGCATTTGATCTTTTTTATCTTAAAAGCTTTGTAAAACACTTGATCTCTCGATATAAAGGTCAAGTGTTCCAATGAAATAAAAGTAATCTCATATTGTAATAAAGTTAGTGAGCCACAAAGCTCACCTTTAGTTGTTTCCCCTGCCCCTGGGGGGAAACTGGTGTTTTGGTGTTTTCTTGTTTTTTTTGGGGTTGTTTCCCGTTTCACTGATTTATTTTAGTTTCTCATGCATAAACAAGATTAAAACTAACTCACATCACTTAAATCAAAGTCTTAATTTTTTTTTTGTAATTTCTAGTTTTGCTTACCTTTAGTTTCAATTTTGCAAATATATTGGAATAAACCTCAGTTATTCAAATTTGAGTATGCAAGCCTGGTGTCACGCTTTAAGTGCTTCGGTGACCCGGAAAAGATTCGAATAGTGCATGCTAGTATAATTAAGACAATCTCTAAGTTGTGTTATTCATCTAAGACCTCTACGTTGGGTGGAGTGTGTTAAGTCAGGGGGAAACTTTGAGATCTAGGTTATCTTCTCGTTGGGCCTATGGCACTCCCGGTCGATAAGTCTTTAAGATTGGCGAATAACGAACGAAGAGGCCACATTCACTTTTTCACACATAGAGTGGGGACCTCGACTTTAATCCCCACTTCACGGTTTCAAAACCTCTTTTAATAACACCAAATCCCATAATTAAAACACTTAAGATAAAATTAACACGACATTTTCATCACATCACACTTTACTACTTTATGTTTGGCACTTGTATTTAAAGTTTATCTCTATATTGTTTAGTAAGTGCAAATGCTTGTCTTTATTTGATAATTCATAAAGTTCATGGTTGATGATGCAGGCAGTATCCTTTTTGGTTAAATATCATGTGGTGCTAAATTTATCTTGTGATTAAAAGTTTTATTTCAAGCAATAAACTCCTAGAATAAAGTTTTCTTTCTTGATTAGTTTAGAAAGCTTTAGTTTTATTTTTATAGGGACTACCCCCCTTGGCTTTGCTAGGAGTTGGCCTAGATGGTGGAGTCGAGGATCAGGTGACAACACCTTGACTCGAGACTTGCCCCCAAGGACACACCAAGTGGATTGAAGGTTTCTTCCACGATAACCCAGGTGTGTATTAGGATGACAACATTTTTGGGGCCGTTGTCGGGGATAAACCTTTCTATTCCGGGATCACGACTTTTGATTTCCTTTTTTCCTTTTGCTTTGTTTTATGCTTCTTGTTTGTTTATAATAAACTTGATCATCTGGCAACTCCACTTCAAAATAATTTGACAAAGTATTTTGCAAGGAGGAACTCACGGTTTGCTTAGCTTCATCCTTATACCCGAAGGTGTTTTTGGAGGAAATTAGGTAAGCTTTCTTCTCGTAGGATCCTTAGTAATGTTTGGGTCCCAGTCCATTTTTGTTAGAATTTTCTTTCTTTTTTATAAGTCTAGCTTAGAAATGTATGATATTTATAAACCTATTGATTTTTCTGCAATAAGTGGTTATCCACATTTTATTTGAAAAAAAGCAATGGAAAATTTGCCTTATTTTCAAAGTAATAATGTTATTGATGCTAAACGTCATGTTTAGAGAGTTACACATTGCTTCTATAAATGGTGTTGCAATGCCTTATATGAAGATGTGGGAATGAAATTGTTTATCTTGTCTTTAGATGACGATGATCTTGATTGGTTTACATAACTTAAGGATAAACATATTAGAACTTACAAAGAGTTGACTAATGCTTTCATGGAAAAATGGAAGGAGAAGGAACCTCCAATTATAAAGACAGTCAATTTAGATGCTTCACCAGATTTTGATGAGAAATTTACAGATGTCATCCAGGCCATGAGATTCGCTCATGCAATGAATTTAAAGGACATGGAAGCTCGCCTTCCAGAGGGAGAAGCTTGTATCAAGTATTCAGACCTTATAGAACCAGAGCTTCATAATGAACAAGAAAATGAGTTTCACTTAGAAATTCTGGACAAGCCTATAGACGAGTCATTAACTGGTTATGAGGAAACAAAGGATTTTGAGTTAGAAATGATTGAGTATCCAGATAATTAAAATCCCGACCCTCCTCTCGAGGAATCCATCTATGAAGAGAAGATCTTCGACAACTATGATGAACCTAAAATGATCAGTGAAGCAGATTCCTTGATAGTTCCAGTTCCAGTTCCAGTTCCAATTTCTCAACCATCAGATGACTTAATGATAACTAATGGGAAATTGGAAGATAACTTCAGTTTGTCAACTCCAGATCATTATGAACAATGGTTAGCCTTCCACCATGACATTCCAATGCCGAGCTTCATCAAAGAATTACAAAGCTTACCAAACTTCAAAGTTTGGTTGAATAAAAACAAATATATGTTTCTTGAGTGGTTGGATCCCAAGAAAAGGGCCAAGTTAATAAAACTTGGAAAAGGATATTCGAAGAGTCATCCGGGACAGGGATTATTCAGACATCCGAGGTCTTGTTTCATCCATGACATGGCTGATGCATGAAGTTTCTATTTTAGCCAGTCAGACAGTGGAAAGGTTAAATCTAGCAGTGAGCAGACGACTTGCTCTTCAATAATGTTATTTGATGCCATGGGGCATCCTCTGTAACGTATCTCTAACCCTTTCCTCTGCATTTTAATTTTCATTTATGTTCACTTTCTTCTTTTATACTTTATCTATAATAGTTCATTTTCATTTTTTTGTATTTACATGTATAATAATTGTGCAATTTCAATTTACACTTGGTCTTCATATACATGTGTCCCTGATGTTGTTTTTGGCGAGATGTTTGTGATGTAGGGACATATTCTGGATTCTCGCATCCTCTCCTTTTCTATAAAATAATCAAGAATATGTCCCCATATGGAGCTTATGTTTTCCACCAGTTTGCACAAGCTGGATTTCCTGAAGAGCTTCCAGAGAATGATCAATCAATGCTCATATATGCAGATTTCAGTGATTCAACAACCCTTAAAAGGGCCCCCTTTTCTCCACATTTCCACTATTGTAATAAATGTCCTAAGTATGAGATATTGTCAAAGACTATTGGCCACCCTTGATATGGTAGTGGGAACATACTTCAGAGTGTTTTTTTTTACTTGTTAATTATTTTTTCTGCTTGCCTTAGTGAGGGATTAAATAATTTCTAACTTTTTTCACTCAGAAAAAAAGACTTGCTCCAAAGCCGAAGTATTTGTTGACAAGCATGTCTCGGCATGGAAAATCCAATGTCTAGTGTCGGAATTTATATAATCTCATACTAGAATATAGTGTTTGAGTCATTTGGAAATTGCGGTTAGGTTTGATAGGTTTTTTTTAAAGTTTTAGTGAATTAATTAAATTCCTAAAAATATTGAGTCTTTTAATTCAGAGTCAATAAATGTAAAAAATATGGCATCAAACTTTGTCAGATGCCATGTTTACAGTCGTTTTTCAGTTTGGAGAATGATGTAAACCCCTATTTCCCATCTTTCGAGACTAAAAAGTGATTATTATCACTAAAAAAGTCAGTTTTACTCGAAAAATACAGAAAATGGGTAATTAATTGAGTTTCCTAAATTTTAGGAAAACTGAAAAACGTGTTTTAAACATGTTTTTTGTGTGTTTTTAGTCAACTCAATGCTAGAAGTGAGTTAACTAATGAGAAGGTCGACGTATCTAGATGACTTGGAGTTAGGGAGGAGTCTCCAACTCAACTCCCATCCTAAGTGGCATTACCTAAACCCTAGAGCACGTCTCTCATGGCCCACGTCCCACTTAACTCACACCTCATGCCTACTCTCTTTCAGTTCACTCACTCACCACTCCCACTCACTCCTAGTTCACTCCCCTTCATCTACCTACGCTCCCACTTGAATACACACTACCTACCCTTCACTCCCACACATCTCCTTCTAATCTAAGTGCACCAATCCTCCTCTCACGCATCACTCCTCCTTTACCCACACATTACCTACACTAAAACCATAACCCTAGCACTTGAATTTGCCTAGGAAGTCTCACCTCCATTTCTATATAAGAGAGGTCGAACTCTCTCATTTGTTATCGAAGTCTTGGGGTGAAGAGCTGTTGTAATACCTTTTTAAGCATTGGAATAAAAGACTTTGGAGCATCATTGTGTTGTCTTGAACAAATGTGTGGAGGATCTACTTCTATTATGGTTCTTAAAATATGGTAAAGATCTCTTGCTAACATTGTTATTGATCTTTTGGAATGAGGTATTAGTAAAACTAGGTTGTATTGCTAATCCTTGTTTTGTTACAAATTAATCTTTGAGTGCATGTCATTATTGTTTTAATTACATGTTTTCTTAGCTTATATGTTGGATATTTTAACATTTCACTTGCAAGGGTGTTGCCAAGTTTATATGTTCTCTATCTTGGAGGAATAGAGGGTTTTTGCTTGAACCCCTAACGTCTTCAAGTGAAAAGAAAGGAAGGACTCCCCTCTTGAAGCAACCTTCTGACTCAATTGCCCAAATTCCGAGTTTAGAATTTCTCTTTCCCTTTCCTTTCTCAAAATTTCAAAAGAAAAGCTTCTTGTCCTTTGGTTTTCTGTTGCATGCAAGGTTTTGATTTGTCTTGAAAGTTTAAATCTGTTTTAGATCAATTGCATGCAGCCTTTAAAGTTAGATGTGAGTTGTATAAAGTAATTCATCTATTTGCCAAAGATCTAGCTTAATTTTTGCTTCTAGCTAGCCTTCAAATTTCTAGCAAATTTTTTAGGTTTGTGATAGGCAAAAGTTTACTTTGTTTTCTAAAGTACAAATCTGCAAGATAGGGTTTTGTTCTCTGTTGATTTTATATCAGCCAATAAGATCCTAAGGAGGTTAGCTATTTAGCTATCACTCCTTAGTTAATTTTTGTCCTTAGTGTAGTTTAACTTAGAATTTTTTTTCACATATTTTTAGGGTTTGATCAAAGACACTCTTAAAGTGTTTTTGGTCACCTTTTGAATTTAATACCTTGCTGTTTTAGTGCAGATCTGACATGTACAAGAGGAAATGCTGCTGAACTTTTGAAGTTTAGCCCCTTCCAGGACCCTCCCGGTGCTCCCGGGAGGATTGCATTTGATCTTTTTATCGTAAAAGATTTGTAAAACACTTGATATCTCCATATAAAGGTCAAGTGTTCCAACAAAAGAAAATTAATATCATCTTGTAATAAAGTTAGTGAACCACAAAGCTCACCTTTAGTTGCTTCCCCTGCCCCTGGGGGGAAACTGGGGTTTTGATGTTTTCTTATTTTTTTTGGGGTTGTTTCCCGTTTCACTGAGTTATTTTAGTTTATCATGCATAAACAAGATTAAAACTAACTCACATCACTTAAATCAAAGTCTTAATTTTTTTTTTGCAAGTTCTAGGTTTGCTTAATTTTAGTTTCAATTTTGCAAATATATTCGAATAAACCCCAGCTATTCAAATCTGAGTATGCAAGCCAGCTGTCACGCTTTAAGTGCTTCAATGACCCAGAAAAGATTCTAATAGTAGATGCTAGTATAATTAGGACAATCTCTAAGTTGTGTTATTCATCTAAGACCTCTACACTGGGTGGAGTGTGTTAAGTCAGGGGGAAACTTTGAGATTTAGGTTCTCTCCTCGTTGGACCTACGACACACATGGTCGGTAAGTCTATAAGATTGGCAAATAACGAACGAAGAGACCACATTCACTTTTGCACACAAAGAGTGGGGACACTGACTTTAATCCCCACTTCACGGTTTCAAAACCTCTTTTATTAACACCAAATCCCATAATTAAAACACTCAAGATAAAATTAACACGACATTTTCATCACATCACACTTTACTGCTTTATGTTTGGCACTTGTCTTTAAAGTTTATCTCTATATTGTTTAGTAAGTGAAAATGCTTGTCTTTATTTGATAATTCATAAAGCTCATGGTTGATGCTGCAGGCAGTATCCTTTTTGGTTAAATATCATGTGGTGCTAAGTTTTATTTCAAGAAATAAACTCCTAGAATAAAGTTTTATTTTTTGCTTAGTTTAGAAAGCCTTAGTTTTATTTTTATAGGGACTACCCCCCATGGCTTCGCTAGGAGTTGGCCTAGACGGAGGAATCAAGGATCAAGTGACAACACCTTGACTCGAGACTTGCCCCCAAGGACACACCATGTGGATTGAAGGTTTCTTCCACGATAACCTAGGTGTGTATTAAGATGACAACATTTTTGGGGCCGTTGCTGGGGATAAACCTTTCTATTCCCGGATCACGACTGTTGTTTTCCTTTTTCCTTTTTGCTTTGTTTTATGCTTCTTGTTTGTTTATAATAAGCTTGATCATCTGGCGACTCCACTTCAAAATAATTTGACAAAGTATTCAGCAAGGAGGAACTCACGGTTTGCTTAGCTTCATCCTTAAACCCGAAGGTGTTTTTGGAGGAAATTAGGCAAGCTTTCTTCTCGTAGGATCCTTAGTAATTTTTGGGTCCTAGTCCATTTCTGTTAGAATTTTCTTTTTCTTATAAGTCTAGCTTAGAAATGGATGATCTTTATAAACCTTTTGATTTTTCTGCAATAAGTGGTTATCCACATTTTATTCCAGAAAAAGAAATTGAATATTTTCCTTATTTTCAAAGTAATAATGTTATTGATGCTAAACGTCATGTTCAGAGAGTTACACATTGCTTCAATAAATGGTGTTGCAATGCCTTATATGAAGATGTGGGAATGAAATTGTTTATCTTGTCTTTTGATGATGATGATCTTGATTGGCTTACAAAACTTAAGGATAAATAGATTAGAACTTACAAAGAGTTGACTAATGCTTTCTTGGAAAAATGGAAGGAGAAGGAACCTCCAGTTATAAAGACAGTCAGTTCAGATGCTTCACCAAATTTTGATGAGAAATTTACAGATGTCATCCAGGCCATGAGATTCTCTCATGCAGTGCAATTAAAGGACATGGAAGCTCGCCTTGCAGAGGGAGAAGCTTGTATCAAGTATTCATACCCTATAGAGCCAGAGCTTCATAATGAACAAGAATAGGAGTTTCACTTAGAAATTTCGGAAAAGCCTAAAGATGAGTCATTAACTGATTATGAGGAAACAAAGGATTTTGAGTTAGAAATGATTGAGTATCCAGATAATTCAAATCCCGACCCTCCTCTCGAGTAATCCATCTCTGAAGAGAAGATCTTCGACAACTATGATGAACCTGAAATGACCAGTTAAGCAGATTCCTTGATAGTGCCAGTTCCAGTTCCAATTTCTCAACCATCAGATGACTTAATGACAAATAATGGGAAATTGGAAGATAACTTCAGTTTGTCAACTCCAGATCATTATGAGCAATGGTTAGCCTTCCACCATGACAATCCAATGCAGAGCTTCATCAAAGGCTTACAAGGCTTACCAAACTTCAAAGTTTGGTTGAATAAAAACAAATATATGTTTCTTGGGTGGTTGGATACCAAGAAAAGGGCCAAGTTAATAAAACTTGGAAAAGGATCTTCGAAGAGTCATCTCGGATAGGGATTATTCAGACATCTGAGGTCTTGTTTCATCCATGACATAGATGATGCATGCAGTTTCTATTTCATCCAGTCAGACAGTGGAAAGGTTAAAGCTAGAAGTGAGCAGACGACTTGCTTTTCAATAATGTTATTTGATGCCATGGGGCATCCTCTATGACGTATCTCTAACCCTTTCCTCCACATTTTAATTTATGTTCACTTTCTTCTTTTATACATTATGTATAATAGTTCATTTTCATTTTTTTGTATTTACATGTATAATAATTGTGCAATTTCAATTTACACTTGGTCTTCATACACATGTGTCGTTGATATTGTTTTTGGCGAGATATTTGTGATGTAGGGACAGATTCTTGATTCTTGATTCTCGCATGCTCTCCTTTTCTATAAAAGGATCAAGAACACATCCCCATATGGAGCCTATGTTATCCACCAGTTTGCACAAGCTGCTAGAGAATGAGCAATCAATGATCATATATGCAGATTTCAGTGATTCAACGGGCCTTAAAAGGGCCCCTTTTTTTTTCGCATTTCCACTATTGTAATAAATTGCATTTCCACTATTGTAATAAATGTCCTAAGTATGAGATATTGTCAAAGACTATTGGCCACCCTTGATCTGGGAGTGGGCACATACTTCGGAGTGTTTTTTTTTACTTGTGAATTATTTTTTCTGCTTGCCTTAGTGAGCGCTTAAATAATTTCTAACTTTTTTCACTCAGAAAAAAGACTTGCTCCAAAGCCGAAGTATGTGTTGACAAGCAGGTCTCGGCATGAAAAATCCAATGTCTAGTGTTGGAATGTATATAAGCTCATACTAGAAGATAGTATCTGAGTCATTTGGAAATTGCGGCTAGGTTTGATAGGTTTTTTTTAAAGTTTAAGTGAATTAATTAAATTCCTAAAAATATGGAATTTTTTAATTCAGAGTCAATAAATGTAAAAAATATGGCATCAAACTTTGTCAGATGCCATGTTTACAGTCGTTTTCCAGTCCAGAGAATGATGTAAACCCCTATTTTCCATCTTTTGAGACTAAAAAGTGATTATTATCACTAAAAAAGTCAGTTTACTAGAAAAATACGAAAAATGGGTAATTAATTGAGTTTCCTAAATTTTAGGAAAACTGGAAAACGTGTTTTAAACATGTTTTTTGTGTGTTTTTAGTCAACTCAAGGCTAAAAGTGAGTTAACTAATGAGAAGGTCGACGTATCTAGATGACTTGGAGTTAGGGAGGAGTCTCCAACTCAACTCCCATCCTAAGTGGCATTACCTAAACCCTAGCGCATGCCTCTCATGGCCCACGTCCCACTTAACTCACACCTCACGCCTACTCTCTTTCAGTTCACTCACTCACCACTCCCACTCACTCCTAGTTCACTCCCCTTCATCTACCTACGCTCCCACTTGACTACACACTACCTACCCTTCACTCCCACACATCTCCTTCTAATCTAAGTGCGCCACTCCTCCTCTCACGCATCACTCCTCATTTACCCATGCATTACCTACACTAAAACCCTAACCCTAGCACATGAATTTGCCTAGGAAGTCTCACCTCCATTTCTATATAAGAGAGGTCGACCTCTCTCATTTGTTAGCGAAGTCTTGGGTGAAGAGCTGTTGAAATACCTTTTTAAGCATTGGAATAAAAGACTTTGGAGCATCATTGTGTTGTCTTGAGCAAATGTGTGGAGGATCTACTTCTATTATGGTTCTTAAAGTATGATAAAGATCTCTTGCTAGCATTGTTATTTATCTTTTGGAATGAGGTATTAGTAAAACTAGGTTGTATTTCTAATCCTTGTTTTGTTAGAAATTAATCTTTGAGTGCATGTCATTATTGTTTTAATTACATGTTTTCTTAGGTTATATGTTGGATATTTTAACATTTTGCTTGCAAGGGTGTTGCCAAGTTTACAGGTTCTCTATCTTGGAGGAATAGAGGGTTCTTGCTTGAACCCCTAACACCTTCAAGTGTAAAGAAATGAAGGATTCCCCTCTTGAAGCAACATTCTGACTCCATTGCCCAAATTCTGGGTTTAGAATTTCTCTTTTCCTTTCCTCTCTCAAAATTAAAAAAAAAAAACTTCTTGTCCTTTGGTTTTCTGTTGCATGCAAGGTTTTGATTTGTCTTGAAAGATAAAATCTGTTTTAGATCAATTGCATGCAGCCATTAAAGTTATATTTGAGTTGTATAAAGTAATTCATCTATTTGCCAAAGATCTAGCTTAATTTTTGCTTCTAGCTAGCCTTCAAATTTCTAGCAAATTTTTTAGGCTTGTGATAGGCAAAAGTTTACTTTGTTTTCTAAAGTACAAATCTGCAAGATAGGTTGCTGTTCTCTGCTGATTTTATATCAGCCAATAAGATCCTAAAGAGGTTAGCTATTTAGCTATCACTCCTTAGTTAATTTTTGTCCTTAGTGTAGTTTAACTTAGATTAGTTAATTTTTGTCCTTAGTGTAGTTTAACTTAGAATTTTTTTTCACATATTTTTAGGGGCTGATCAAAGACAGTCTTAAAGTGTTTTTGGTCACCTTTTGCATTTAATACCTTGCTGTTTTAGTGCAGATCTGACAGGTACAAGAGGAAATGCTGCTGAACTTTTGAAGTTTAGCCCCTTCCAGGACCCTCCTGGTGCTCCCGGGAGACTTGCATTTGATCTTTTTATCGTAAAAGCTTTGTAAAACACTTGATCTCTCCATATAAAGGTCAACTGTTCCAAAAAAAGAAAAGTAATCTCATCTTGTAATAAAGTTAGTGAACCACAAAGCTCACCTTTAGTTGTTTCCCCTGCCCCTGGGGGAAACTGGTGTTTTGGTGTTTTCTTGTTTTTTTGGGGGTTGTTTCCCGTTTCACTGAGTTATTTTAGTTTATCATGCATAAACAAGATTAAACTAACTCACATCACTTAAATCAAAGTCTTAATTTTTTTTTGCAAGTTCTAGGTTTGCTTAATTTTAGTGTCAATTTTTTAAATATATTCGAATAAACCCCAGCTATTCAAATCTAAGTATGCAAGCCAACTGTCACGCTTTAAGTGCTTCGGTGACCCATAAAATATTTGAATAGTGCATACTAGTATAATTAGGACAATCTCTAAGTTGTGTTATTCATCTAAGACCTCTACACTAGGTGGAGTGTGTTAAGTCAGGGGGAAACTTTGAGATCTAGGTTCTCTCCTCGTTGGACCTACGACACACACGGTTGGTAAGTCTATAATATTGGCGAATAATGAACGAACATGCCACATTCACTTTTGCACACAAAGAGTGGGGACCCCGACTTTAATCCCCACTTCACGGTTTGAAAACCTCTTTTAATAACACCAAATCCCATAATTGAAACACTCAAGATAAAATTAACACGACATTTTTATCACATCACACTTTACTGCTGTATGTTTGACACTCGTCTTTAAAGTTTATCTCTATATTGTTTAGTAAGTGAAAATGCTTGTCTTTATTTGATAATTCATAAAGCTCATGGTTGATGATGCAAACATTATCCTTTTTGGTTAAATATCATGTGGTGCTAAATTTATCTTCTGATTAAAAGTTTTATTTCAAGCAATAAACTCCTAGAATAAAATTTTCTTTCTTGCTTAGTTTAGAAAGCCTTAGTTTTATTTTTATAGGGACTACCCCCCTTGGCTTCGCTAGGAGTTGTCCTAGACGGTGGAGTCGAGGATCAGGTAACAACACCTTGACTCAAGACTTGCCCCCAAGGACACACCAAGTGGATTGAAGGTTTCTTCCACGATAACCCAGGTGTGTATTAGGACGGAAACATTTTTGGCACCATTGCCAGGGATAAACCTTTCTATTCCCGGATCACGACTTTTGTTTTCCTTTTTTCCTTTTGCTTTGTTTTATGCTTCTTGTTTGTTTATAATAAATTTGATCATCTGGCGACTCCACTTCAAAATAATTTGACAAAGTATTCTGCAAGGAGGAACTCACGGTTTGCTTAGCTTCATCCTTATACCCGAAGGTGTTTTTGGAGGAAATTAGGTAATCTTTCTTCTCGTAGGATCCTTAGTAATTTTTGGGTCCCAGTCCATTTTTGTTAGAATTTTCTTTCTTTTTTATAAGTCTAGCTAATAAAACTTGGAAACAGATCTTCGAAGAGTCATCCCGAACATGGATTATTCAGACATCCGAGGTCTTGTTTCATCCATGACATGGCCGAGGCATGTAGTTTCTATTTCAGCTAGTCAGACAGTGGAAAGGTTAAAGCTAGCAGTGAGCAGACGAATTGCTCTTCAATAATGTTATTTGATGCCATGGGGCATCCTATGTAACGTATCTCTAACCCTTTCCCTCCGCATTTTAATTTTCATTTATGTTCAATTTCTTCTTTTATACTTTATCTATAATAGTTCATTTTCATTTTTTTGTATTTACTTGTATAATAATTGTGCAATTTCAATTTACACTTGGTCTTCATATACATGTGTCGCTGATGTTGTTTTTGGCGAGATGTTTGTGATGTAGGGACAGACTCTGGATTCTCGCATGCTATCCTTTTCTATAAAAGGATCAAACACACGTCCCCATATGGAGCCTATGTTATCCATAAGTTTGCACAAGTTGGATTTCCTGAAGAGCTGCCCGAGAATGAGAAATCAATGCTCATATATGCAGATTTCAGTGATTCAGCAGGTCTTAAAAGGGCCCCCTTTTTTCCGCATTTCCATTATTGTAATAAATATCCTAAGTATGAGATATTGTCAAAGACTATTGGTAACCCTTGATTTGGGAGTGGGCACATACTTCAAAGCATTTTTTTTTACTTGTGAATTATTTTTTCTCCTTGCCTTAGTGAGCGATTAAATAATTTCTAACTTTTTTCACTCACAAGAAAGACTTGGTCCAAAGTCGAAGTATGTGTTGACAAGCAGGTCTCGGCATGGAAAATACAATGTCTAGTGTTGGAATGTATATAAGCTCATACTAGAAGATAGTGTCCGAGTCATTTGGAAATTGTGGCTAGGTTTGATAGTTTTTTTTAAAGTTTTAGTGAATTAATTAAATTCCTAAAAATATGGAATTTTTTAATTCAAAGTCAATAAATGTAAAAAATTTGTCATCAAACTTTGTCAGATGCCATGTTTACAATCGTTTTCCAGTCCGGAGAATGATGTAAACCCCTATTTCCCATCTTCCGAGACGAAAAAGTGATTATTATCACTAAAAAAGTCAGTTTTACTCGAAAAATACATAAAATGGGTAATTAATTGAGTTTCCTAAATTTTAGGAAAACTGGAAAACGTGTTTTAAACATGTTTTTTGTGTGTTTTAGTCAACTCAAGGCTAAAAGTGAGTTAACTAATGAGAAGGTCGACGTATCTAGATGATTTGGAGTTAGGGAGGAGTCTCCAACTCAACTCCCATCCTAAGTGGCATTACCTAAACCCTAGCGCATGTCTCTTATGGCCCACATCTCACTTAACTCACACCTTACACCTACTCTCTTTCAGTTCACTCACTCACCACTCCCACTCACTCCTAGTTCACTCCCCTTCATCTACCTAAGCTCCCACTTGACTACACACTACCTACCCTTCACTCCCACGCATCTCCTTCTAATCTAAGTGTGCCACTCCTCCTCTCACGCATCACTCGTCCTTTACCCACGCATTATCTACACTAAAACCCTAACCCTAGCACATGCACTTGCCTAGGAAGTCTCACCTCCATTTCTATATAAGAGAGGTCAACCTCTCTCATTTGTTAGCGAAGTCTTGGGTGAAGAGTTGTTGTAATTCCTTTTTAAGCATTGGAATAAAAGACTTTGGAGCATCATTGTGTTGTCTTGAGCAAATGTGTGGAGGATCTACTTCTATTATGGTTCTTAAAGTATGGTAAAAATCTCTTGCTAGCATTGTTATTTATCTTTTGGAATGAGGTATTAGTAAAACTAGGTTGTATTGCCAATCCTTGTTTTGTTATAAATTAATATTTGAGTGCATGTCATTAATGTTTTAATTACATGTTTTCTTAGGTTATATGTTGGATATTTTAACATTTCGCTTGCAAGGTTGTTGCCAAGTTTACATGTTCTCTATCTTGGAGGAATAGAGGGTTCTTTCTTGAACCCTTAACGTCTTAAAATGCAAAGAAAGGAATGATTCCCCTCTTGAAGCAACATTCTGACTCCATTGTGCAAATTCCGAGTTTAGAATTTCTCTTTCCCTTTCCTCTCTCAAAATTTCAAAAGAAAAGCTTCTTGTCCTTTGGTTTTCTGTTGCATGCAAGGTTTTGATTTGTCTTGAAAGTTGAAATCTATTTTAGATCAATTGCATGTAACCCTTAAAGTTAGATATGAGTTGTATAAAGTAATTCATCTATTTACAAAAGGTTTAGCTTAATTTTTGCTTCTAGCCAGCCTTCAAATTTCTAGCAAATTTTTTAGGCTTGTGATAGGCGAAAGTTTACTTTGTTTTCTAAAGTACAAATCTGCAAGATAGGTTGCTGTTCTTTGCTGATTTTATATCAGCCAATAAGATCCTAAGGAGGTTAGCTATTTAGTTATCACTTAGTTAATTTTTGTCCTTAGTGTAGTTTAACTTAGAATTTTTTTTCACATATTTTTAGGGGTTGATCAAAGACACTCTTAAAGTGTTTTTGGTCACCTTTTGCATTTAATACCTTTATGTTTTAGTGAAGATCTGACAGGTACAAGAGGAAATGTTGCTGAACTTTTGAAGTTTAGCCCCTTCCAGGACCCTCCCGATACTCCCGGGAGCCTTGCATTTGATCTTTTTATCGTAAAAGATTTGTAAAACACTTGATCTCTCCATATAAAGGTCAAGTGTTCCAACAAAAGAAAATTAATCTCATCTTGTAATAAAGTTAGTGAGCCACAAAGCTCACCTTCAGTTGTTTCCCCTGCCTCTGGGGGGAAACTGGTGTTTTGGTGTTTTCTTGTTTTTTTTGGGGTTGTTTCCCATTTCACTGAGTTATATTAGTTTCTCATGCATAAACAAGATTAAAATGAACTCACATAACTTAAATCAAGGTCTTAATTTTTTTTTTGCAAGTTCTAGATTTGCTTACCTTTAGTTTCAATTTTGCAAATATATTGGAATAAACCCCAACTATTCAAATCTGAGTATGCAAGCCCACTGTCACGCTTTAAGTGCTTCGGTGACCCATAAAATATTTGAATAGTGCATGCTAGTATAATTAGGACAATCTCTAAGTTGTGTTATTCATCTAAGACTTCTACCCTGGGTGGAGTGTGTTAAGTCAGGGGGAAACTTTGAGATCTAGGTTCTCTCCTCGTTGGACCTATGGCACACCCGGTCGATAAGTCTATAAGATTGGCGAATAACAAGCGAAGAGGCCACATTCACTTTTGCACACAAAGAGTGGGGACCTCGACTTTAATCCCCACTTCACGGTTTCAAAACCTCTTTTAATAACACCAAATCCCATAATTAAAACACTCAAGATAAAATTAACACGTCATTTTCATCACATCACACTTTACTGTTTTATGTTTGGCACTCGTCTTTAAAGTTTATCTCTATATTGTTTAGTAAGTGCAAATTCTTGTATTTATTTGATAATTCATAAATCTCATGGTTGATGATGCATGCAGTATCCTTTTTGGTTAAATATCATGTGGTGCTAAATTTATCTTCCGATTAAAAGTTTTATTTCAAGCAATAAACTCCTAGAATAAAGTTTTATTTCTTGCTTAGTTTAGAAAGCCTTAGTTTTATTTTTATAGGGACTACCCCCCTTGGCTTCGCTAGGAGTTGGCCTAGACGGAGGAGTCGAGGATCAGGTGACAACACCTTGACTCGAGACTTTCCCCCAAGGACACACCAAGTGGATTGAAGGTTTCTTCCACGATAACGCAGGTGTGTATTAGGACGACAACATTTTTGGCGCCGTTGCCGGGGATAAACCTTTCTATTCCCGGATCACGACTTTTGTTTTCCTTTTTGCCTTTTGCTTTGTTTTATGCTTCCTTTTTGTTTATAATAAACTTGATCATCTGGCGACTCCATTTCAAAATAATTTGACAAAGTATTCTGCAAGGAGGAAGTCACAAATTTCTTAGCTTCATCCTACACTAAAACCCTAACCCTAGCACATGCATTTACCTAGGAAGTCTCACCTCCATTTCTATATAAGAGAGGTCGACCTCTCTCATTTGTTAGTGAAGAGATGTTGTAATACCTTTTTAAGCATTGGAATAAAAGACTTTGGAGCATCATTGTGTTGGCTTGAGCAAATGTGTGGAGGATCTACTTCTATTATGGTTCTTAAAGTATGGTAAAGATCTCTTGCTAGCATTGCTATTTATCTTTTGGAATGAGGTATTAGTAAAACTAGGTTGTATTGCTAATCCTTGTTTTGTTACAAATTAATCTTTGAGTGCATGTTATTATTGTTTTAACTACATGTTTTCTTAGGTTATATGTTGGATATTTTAACATTTCGCTTGCAAGGGTGTTGCTAAGTTTACAGGTTCTCTATCTTGGAGGAATAGAGGGTTCTTGCTTGAACCCCTAACGTCTTCAAGTGCAAAGAAAGGAAGGATTCCCCTCTTGAAGCAACATTCTGGCTCCATTGCCCAAATTCCGGGTTTAGAATTTCTCTTTCTCTTTCCTCTCTCAAAATTTCAAAAGAAAAGCTTCTTGTCCTTTGGTTTTCTGTTGCATGCAAGGTTTTGATTTGTCTTGAAAGTTGAAATCTGTTTTAAATCAATTGCATGTAGCCCTTAAAGTTAGATCTGATTTGTATAAAGTAATTCATCTATTTGCCAAAGATCTAGCTTAATTTTTGCTTCTAGCTAGCCTTCAATTTTCTAGCAAATTTTTTAGGCTTGTGATAGACAAAAGTTCATTTTGTTTTCTAAAGTACAAATCTGCAAGATAGGTTGCTATTCTCTGCTGATTTTATATCAGCCAATAAGATCCTAAGGAGGTTAGCTATTTAGCTATCACTCCTTAGTTAATTTTTGTCCTTAGTGTAGTTTAACTTAGAATTTTTTTTCACATATTTTTAGGGGTTGATCAAAGACACTCTTAAAGTGTTTTTGGTCACCTTTTTCATTTAATACCTTGTTGTTTTAGTGCAGATCTGACAGGTACAAGAGGAAATGCTGCGAAACTTTTGAAGTTTAGCCCCTTCCAGGACCCTCCTGGTGCTCCCGGGAGACTTGCATTTGATATTTTTATCGTAAAAGCTTTGTAAAACACTTGATCTCTCCATATAAAGGTCAAGTGTTCCAACAAAAGAAAAGTAATCTCATTTTGTAATAAAGTTAGTGAGGCACAAAGCTCACCTTTAGTTGTTTCCCCTGCCCCTGGGGGGAAACTGGTGTTTTCTTGTTTTATTGGGGGTTGTTTCTCATTTCACTAAGTTATTTTAGTTTCTCATGCATAAACAATATTAAAAATAACTCACATCACTTAAATCAAAGTCTTAAATTTTTTTTGCAAGTTCTAGGTTTGCTTACCTTTAGTTTCAATTTTGCAAATATATTGGAATAAACCCTAGCTATTCAAATCTGAGTATGCAAGCCCGCTGTCATGCTTTAAGTGATTCAGTGACCCAAAAAAGATTCGAATAGTGCATGCTAGTATAATTAGGACAATCTCTAAGTTGTGTTATTCATCTAAGACCTCTACCCTGGGTGGAGTGTGTTAAATCAGGGGGAAACTTTGAGATCTAGGTTCTCTCCTCGTTGGACCTACGACACACCCGGTCGGTAAGTCTATAAGAATGGTGAATAACAAACGAAGAGGCCACATTCACTTTTTCACACAAAGAGTGGGGAACCCGACTTTAATTCCCACTTCACGGTTTCAAAACCTCTTTTAATAACACCAAATCCCATAATTAAAACACTCAAGATAAAATTAACACGACATTTGTTGGAAATACTAAAACAACTAAGAGGGGGGTGAATCAGTTGTTTATAAGCTTAAACAATTTTATGCCTTTTAAACAATTATTAAGATTTCTTCATGTGTCATCAACCAACATACATCATATGGACAGTAAGAGTAAAGATCATCAGTCACACATAAAATACACACAGAGACAGATTTTCACGAGGAAACCCATAAAGGGAGAAAACCTCTTCTTCTTCTAAATGATAGGCATTCTTTTTCTGTTCTCTACATCATTTACAATTGAGCACCAACTCAACGTGAGGCTGCTACCTCTGTTTTACAAGCTGCAACTTGTTTGAGAGCTCCAACTCTCTGGTTTCTCTAGCACCCACTAGAAGGAAGCACCAACTCCCTGAGTACTCCAGCACCAACTGGATGGAAGCACCAACTTCCTGAAAGT
>ML815074.1:32549-45962 GCA_009831015.1 Picea engelmannii
AACAGAGGTTGTAGCCTCACAATGAGTTGGTGCTCAAATGTATGATAATGTAAATAATGTAAATAATACTTATCATATAAAGAAGAAGAGGTTTTTACCTTGTATGGGTTTCCTTGGGAAATTTCTGTCTCTGTGTTTCTCATATATGTGATTGATGCTGAATGTGCCATTGTTCATTTCCCTGCATTATTGTGATCATCATTGAGTGCCTTGCAAATATTTTAAAAGAAGCATAATTGTTTAAGAACGGCGACAACTGATTCACACCCCCTCTCAGTTGACCAACAATTGGTATCAGAGCCAACCCCTTTTATCTAAGGGTAGATCCTAGAGCTTAAACATGTCAAGCCATGAAGGAAATTCAACCAATAAGGCCCCTCTGTTCAATGGAACAAACTTTGCCTTCTGGAAAGTTAGAATGAGAACCTACATAATGTCATTAGGTGCAGATGTCTGGGATGTGGTAGATACTGGTTATGTAAAGCCAGTTGTGCTAGCTAATAAGGATGACAAACTAGAATTTAGCTTCAATGCTAAGGCTATGAATGCTATCTTGAGTGGGTTTGCAGAAGCAAAATTCGTAAAAGTTATGCACCTAGGAACTACCAAAGAAATGTGGGACAAACTCATTAGCAGCTATGAGGGTAATGATAAAGTAAAGGATGCAAAGCTTCAAACCTACAGAATACAGTTTGAACAACTGAAGATGAAGGAAGATGAAATTGTTGGGAAATACTTTCTAAGAGTAGAAGAAATGGTAAATGCAATGAAGGCACTTGGTGAAACAATTGATGAACCTTCTTTAGCTCAAAAAATCTTGAGATCTCTCCCAAATAGGTTCAACCCGAAGGTCTCTGCTATAGAAGAACTTAATGATCTAAAAACCTTGGGGTTTGATCAACTGCTAGGAACATTGACTGTATATGAAATGAGAATAGTTAAAGATAAACCTACCTCCAAAGAAGCATCATTTAAAGCAGACAAGAATGAGGATTCTGAGCCCGATGAAATTGAAGCAAAATTTGTGAAGAGACTGAAGAAGGGATCAGGCAAATACAATGACAAACTGCCTTTCAAATGTTTCAACTGTGGTAGGATAGGTCATTTTGCAAATAAATGTCCCCACAAAGGAAAGGATCAGCCATGTGATGATGAGGAGAAGTACAAACACACAAATTTCTTTAAAGAGAAAAACTTTAAGAAGAAAAGTCTGTGCGTAAACAATGATGATGATCCTTCAGATGATGAAGAAAATGAATCCTCTATTGAAGATAAACTAAATGACTTCATACTTATGGCCAAAGAGGATTACGATAATAAAAGCAGAGGGAGTGATGAAGAAGAAGCTGTGGTTGACATGGAAGGAGAACTGATCAGTGCACCGGAAGAGATTGACAGATTAAGAATCAAGAACATAAAGCAAAGACAATTGTTGATACAGTTCGAGAAAGACATTAAAGAACCCGATGAATACCTTGTCCTACTAAAAGTAGAATTGGAAGATGCAAAGAAAATCAAAGAGATTCTGAAACAACAACTATCAGAAAATAAGGCAAGATGTGAAGCATTAGAACAAGAAGTAGTGAAAACGAGAAAAGAAATGGAGAAGTTTCAAGCCTTGTATAATCAAAATCTGTCAAGTATCAAAGCCTCAGAAGGATTGGCCACCATTCTGAATCAACAAAGGAATCCAAAGCTGAAAACTGGCTTGGGGTATGAAGAGGGATCAAGCAGTGGTAAGCCAGGAAATGAAGAACCCATCAAGTTTGTCAAAAGTATAACCAATGACAATAACAATCCTGCAGAAACAAAGGAAGACAATCAGCCGCCCAGGTCAAGTAAGGTAAAAGATTCCAAATCTGAATCTGTAGAACAATGAAGTAATGTGCTCACTGCTGAACGACATCATCAGTCTGGAAGAAATCAATTTCCTCAAAGAAGACAACCATTTTCCAGGTTCAAAGAATTCTTCTATGGCTATTGTTTCTCCTGTGCTAACTTTGGTCACAAAGTTGTAAATTGTTCCTTAAGGCTTAGACATGAGAAATTAAGATTTCAAAGGAATAAATACTTGCCACAACAAAGAATGATGCAGCCAAGTAACAAACCTTCACTGATTGCCAATTACCAAATTAAGTCCAAGGACATGCAACTAAAGAGGTCAAGAAATAATCAACAGTTAATGAGTGGACAATGCTGCACCAATAAGTTTGACCTATTGAACAATGAGATTGAATGCTACATCTGTCATAACTATGGACACAAATATATTGACTGCCGTTTAAGAGAATATGAACCAGATTTGAAATCTCCTACTGAAAATGTCAAGTTTTGGAAGAAGAAGGAAAGTGACAAGTGTGGATTAGTGTTGTCCGCTCAAAGAAAAACAAACCCTTGGTATATAGATATTGGATGCTCCAAACACATGACGGGAGACAAAGGCAAGTTTCTATCTCTAAGTGAAAGCAAATCAGGAAACGTAACCTTTGTAAATGATGCTCCAGGGAAAATAAAGGGCAAAGGGATGGTGAGCTTAAGTAATGGAAAAGGAAAAGCCCAAGATGTTCTACTTGTGGATGGGCTAAAACATAATCTGCTCAGTGTAAGTCAAATGTGTGACAGAGGATGTGAAGTGTTGTTCACATCCAAGGACTGCAAGATAAAGTATGTAAACTCAGGACAAGTGGTGGCCAAAGGCACAAGGACAAAAAATAATGCATATGTGCTGAAAGAAAATAAAGAAGAATGTCATCTAAGCAAACATGATGAAAGTTGGTTATGGCATAGGAGACTTGGACATCGAAACTTTGACCACTTAATCAAACTCAAAAACCTCGAGGTAGTAAAAGATCTTCCGAGAATGTCAAAGCCCCAAGATTCAATGTGTAAACCCTGTAAAGTAGGGAAGAAAAACATGACACAGTTTAAGTCCAAGAGCTTTACTTCAACAGAGAAACCACTCCAACTAGTTCATATGTATTTATGTGGACCATCAAGAAAGGAAGGCACAGGGAAAGAAAACTACTTCATGCTGATTATCGATGATTACTCCAAACTTACTTGGGTTTCCTTTCTCAAAGAAAAAGATGAAGCATTTGAGAAGTTTAAAATATTTAAGGCTTTAACAAAGACTCAAATAGGCAATAGGTTAAAGGCAGTAAGATAAGATCGGGGAGGAGAGTTTATGTCAAGAGACTTCAAGGAATTCTACGATGAACATGGGATCAAGAGAGAATACACAATCCCTAGAACTCCACAACAAAATGGAGTTGTTGAGAGGCAAAACAGAGCAGTGCAAGAAATGGCCAGGTCAATGATGAATGAGAAGAACATTGGTCAAACCTACTGGGTAGAAGAAATACACACAACAGTCCATGTGCTTAACAAATCCCACCTCAGACCACAAAGTGACAAGACACCTTATGAATTATGATTTGGAAGACCTGCCTTAATCAAACACTTCAGAGTCTTTGGGAGTAAATGCTACATAAAGAATAATGATGAGAACCTTGGAAAATATGATGACAGGGATGATGAAGGTATCTTCTTAGGGTATGCTACAAACAATAAAGGATATAGATGCTATAATAAGAGGCTGCATAAAA
Source organism: Picea engelmannii (assembly GCA_009831015.1). Taxonomy (NCBI): domain Eukaryota; kingdom Viridiplantae; phylum Streptophyta; class Pinopsida; order Pinales; family Pinaceae; genus Picea; species Picea engelmannii. Next base: position 36,155 of record ML815074.1, read on the forward strand.
TGGTTGACTGTATTGATGTAGAAATTGATGAAGTAATCCCAACAAGAGAGGTATACAGTAATGAGTGTTCTACAGAAGACACAACTAAAGCTAAATATGAACAGGTCCAAGAATCAGAAAATGAAGACTCTGAATTAGATGAAGACTCAAACACTCAGACAGACTCAAATCAGTAGTCAACTACAAATTCCTCCTCCAGAATCATTCAAAAGAATCAGCTTACAAGTCAGATAATTGGAGAAAAAGACAAAGGTGTACAAACCAGGAGAAAGCTAATCAAAACCACCGAACAATCTCATATAGCTCTCATATCCATGCTGGAACCCAAGAATTTCAATGAAGCCAACACAGATGATCACTGGGTTAAAGCAATGAATGATGAACTTAATCAGATTGAGAAAAACAATACATGGGAGATGGTTCAAAGACCTGAAGGTAAAAACGTCATTGGCTCCAAATGGATCTTTAAGAATAAGTTGAATGAGCAAGGACAAGTTATCAGGAGAAAAGCAAGGTTAGTCTGTAAAGGCTATGCTCAGATAAAAGGAATGGATTTTGGTGAAACATTTGCGCTCGTAGCAAGATTAGAAGCTATCATAATGTTTCTTGCCTATGCTTTTCATAAAAGGTTTAAAGTCTACCAAATGGATGTCAAGTCAGCCTTTCTAAATGGAGATTTAAGTGAAGAAGTCTATATGGAACAACCAGAGGGTTTCAAACTCTCTGATAACCCTGACTTAGTATGCAATCTAAAGAAATCTTTATATGGTTTAAAACAGGTCCCTTGAGCCTGGTATCACAGACTGGATACGTATCTCAAAGACAAAGGGTTCAAGAGAGGAACAACTGACAACAATTTGTATATTAAAACAAAGGATAATAATTTGCTCATCGTACTGGTCTATGTAGATGACATCATCTTTGGATTTAATAAGGATTCATTAGTTCAATGGTTTTCTTCTGCCGTGGAGTCTGAATTTGAAATGTCTATGATAGGAGAATTGTCATTTTTTCTTGGTCTGCAAATTACTCAGAGGCCCGAAGGGATGTTCATTTCTCAAGAAAAATATCTAAGAGATGCTGAAAAGGTTTCAAATGGAAGATTCTAAACCTGTGAGTACACCTATGTTAACTGGATGTAAATTAAGCAAGGATGATGATTCATTTGATGTTGATCAAAGCTCATATCGATCAATGATAGGAAGCCTGCTATACATCATAGCATCTCGCCCAGACATAATGCATGCTGTAGGAATGGTAGGAAGATATCAGGCTGCACCTAAACAGAGTCATCTGCAAGATGTCAAAAGGATATTCAAGTATTTGAAATAAACAATTAATTATGGTCTGTGGTATCCCAAAAATTAAAATCTTCAGCTGACTGTTTATTCAGATGCAGATTGGGAAAACTGTGTTGATGAGAGAAAAAGCACCAGTGGAGGAGCATTCTTCCTGGGTGACTCCTTAGTAGCCTGGCTTAGTAAAAAACAAGGTTCCATTTCTTTATCAACCACAGAGGCAGAGTACATTGTTGCTGCTACCTATTGCACTCAGGTATTATGGATGATTCAGACACTTGCAGATTTGGAGGTAAAATACACTGCACTGATCCCAATTCATTGTGATAACACTAGTGCCATCAGTGTGTGTAAAAATCCTGTATTCCACTCCAAGACCAAGCATATTCCCATAAAATATCATTTTCTGAGAGAGTAGGTCACCAATCAGATTGTTCAGGTCAATTACATTCCCACTACAGAACAAATTGCAGACATATTTACTAAACCTCTAGCAAAGACACCATTTGAATATCTTAGACAGAAGCTGGGTGTCATCCCGTCTCACATCTAAGAGAGTCCATCCTGTTAGTGGGAGTCCTTTATTGGTTGCATATCTGATACCTCCTAAAATTAATGCAACAACTCAGGGGGAGGTGTTTTCTTTGACATTAATGTCAAAGGGGGAGAAAAGGAGTTGTACGGATCGGATGCTACAGTTGGAGGTCCAGAAAGATTAGCGCAGCCGTTCAGGGTTGCCATCAATGCCAAAGGGGGATATTGTTGGAAGGTTTATAGTTGGGAGTAAGCTTGTCATTGATGGCAAGAACAACGATTGCAAAGATCAGCAATGGCAAAGAACAACGATGGTAAGAATAACGAAATCGCAAAGTGACGAAATCGCAAGGTGGATGAAATCACGAAGGTGGGCGAAATCGCGAAGCAGCGGAATCACGAAGTGGTGAAATCGCGAGAAGATTTGGGCCATAGGATCTGGAGTATCTACGAAAGCTCCATAGCTGTTAGATATGGTGAAGCTACAAGGCGGATAAGTCCAAGAGTCATCCAACTCCCCAAAACCGTGAAGGAATCCTGGCCGTTCATCGGGCACAGTCGTGGACCATTGATCAAGAGGACGCGTGGCAGAAGATCGTCATGTCGCTGACTGGAAAGTCAAAGAAACAGGGTTCCCTAACTTCTCGAATTCGCGATATGCGAAATCACGAATTAATCTCAACTGTTAGATGGAGGCCAAATATGGACCGTTGATCAGGCACAACAAAGGCTCGTGGAGTTGCAAAGTCCCGATAAAATTTTGACCATTGATCCAAGAGGGACGCGTGGCAGAGGATCAGAGCATGTCAAAGCTCCATCTCAGAGCTTTGCCTATTTCGACTTGGAGTGAAAAGAACCTCTATCGAAGGAATCATGAGATGTGAATTCACGATGAGATTTGGACCGTAGATTCATCGAGATCGTGGACCATTGATATTAGCTCCATCTCGAGGTTTCGGGGATCGCGACTTGGAGAGTCGAGATGCCTCATCTCTAGATTCAAAAAATGAGAATTCATGAAAAGCACTTTAGGCATAAGCGCTTGGTCATGGCCATGGTCATATAAAGGAAGAAGCCAATGCATAAAATCTTCGTTTCGGAGTTTCGGAACTCGTGACATGGAGACTCAAGATGTCTCATCGCAGAATCTCCGAATTGTGAAAGTGAGAAATGGGTAAATAACGCAAGAACTCATCAGAGTTAATCCAATGATGGAGGTGAACATGAGCACGATCAGAGGGCTAATGTTGATTCTCACAGTGTAACTACTAGAAACCATTGATGGTTTCTACCAGAGGATGCAAAGAGACTTATGAGTGATTTCTAGAGGAGCTGAAGAGTTACATGGAATCTGCCAGTGGAATGAAGACGATTCGTGGAGGAAATTGATAGCTGGATGAGGGTTGGAACTCGTAACTGAAACAGAAAGAATGAGCTCGACTATCATAGAGAAGACGAAGAGTCTCAACTGCCAGAGAGGTTGAGGAATCTCAGCATAACATACAGTGATGCTGAACGAGTGGAAAAATGGCCAGAGAAGATGAAGAGTCACAATGATGATCAGACATAGCACTCGAGTTGTGGAGGATAACGACGTGGTGTGAGTATGCAGAGGCATTACACGCATTGCATGCACAAGGTGCACAAAAGCTATAAATACACCGTACAAAGAAGAGATGCGGTTGCTGGAAGTGGCTATGGTTGCTGTTGTTGAAGGTAATTCATGCGTGAAGGAGGAGAGTGCAACAACTGAATTGAACAGAAGAGGAACTGTGCAGTGAATGGACATGGCACATAGAGCATAAAAGGCAGAAGAAAAGAAAACGCAAGTTATGTGTGCAGGAAGGCAGTGAGGCAGACGGAGCAACGAAATGCAACAGAACAGTGATGAGTCTGGTAAGCCATTGTTGAACATTATATCACTGTAAAGAGTTTTAGTAGAAAAGATTCATAATCAGGGTGGTTGGGAGGTGCTAGGGAGGACTGGTGTCCTCAGAGTTTTAAGTTGGGGCTTGAACATAGGGAGTTGGTGCTTCCTTCTAGTTGGTGCTAGAGAAACTAGGGAGTTGGTGCTTCCTTCTAGTTGGTGCTAGAGAAATCAGGGAGTTGGTGCTTCCTTCTAGTTGGAGCTAGAGAAACCAGGGAGTTGGTGCTTCCTTCTAGTGGGTGCTAGAGAAAAATAGAGAGTTGGTGCTCTCAGCAAGTTGCAGCTTGCAAAACAGAGGTTGTAGCCTCACAATGAGTTGGTGCTCAAATGTATGATATTGTAAAGAATGTAAATAATACTTATCATATAAAGAAGAAGAGTTTTTTACCCTGTATGGGTTTCCTTGGGAAATTTCTGTCTCTGTGTTTCTCATGTATGTGAGTGATGTTGAATGTGCCATTGTTCATTTCCCTGCATTATTGTGATCATCATTGAGTGCCTTGCAAATATTTTAAAAGAAGCATAATTGTTTAAGCACGGTGACAACTGATTCACCCTCCCTCTCAGTTGACCAACATCCCCACTTTCATCCGGTTATCCCCTGGGTGATCTTCTTTTCCTTTTTCAGATAGGTGCGAGGATTTACCTTTTTATTTCTCCCGGATGTCAATTTTGTGTGGGTTTCTGACCTCTTCTTCTCCCAGTAGCTGGTTAAGAATGTCGTAAGAGTTATTGGTGGTTATTTTCAGAGTGTTGTCTTGATTATGCTTCCAGGGCGGGTGTCGTTTTCGGCCTGTGACCGTGGTGAAGACAAATTTTTTCTTTCCCTCTCTGGATTTGGGGATCTGGGCATTCAAGGGGTAGTCCTGAAAGAGGTAGTCGTGCTTGTGACACTTCCTACAATGGAATGGAATATGCTCATAATCTAATGTTTGGTTCCAATCTTCATCTTGATACTCCAGGGTTACTGAGCCCGGTAGAGATTTTGAGATATCCATGTAGACACAGATCCATGTATAAGAGGTGTAGTTTCTTTGCTCTGTGGCTTCCAAGGATTTAACATATCATCCCACAATGTTACCTATACCCATTAGTATTTCCTCCAGCCAGAATTCCTACGGCAAGGAATAAAGCTTGATGCATATTGGAGCCATTATAAAATCTTCCTTCTCTGGGATGAAGCAGTCTGTCCAGAATCGAAGGAATAGCCCTGCTGAGTTGTAGAAGTATGGCCCATTGTCAAAGATTCCGTCCTTGTCCTCCAGGTTGTAAAGGATGATCGTGAAGAACCCTTTGGAGCCGAACTGAACCTTGTAGTATCCTTTAGGGTTCCACCAATCTTTGATCCATCTCAAGAGATCCTGTTCCTAAGGCCTAAGACCCAGGAACTTTCCTATGAGGGCCTGCTCCCGCATGAGCTGAGTGTGTTCCCCAACCCTAGTTGAGCTTATGAGATATCTTAGGGGTTTTTCAGATTGGGGAATGCATTTTCCTGGTTCCCATCCTTGAGATGCCTTTGAATGAGACATGCTTGGCTCCACATCCATTGATTTGTTGAATCCCTTCTCTTTGGACAAGAGTTGTTTTCTCAGGTGCGATGACGGCTCAAAGGTAGGCCTCTTGGCATGTGTTCCAACTCTGTCATTCACTGCTACGTTCCTATACGAGGGGGGTTGCCCCCCCCTCTGGACTCATCCTGATCCGCCAGTTGCGAGGTATCTGGTCAAAACAACATGAATTGTGCAGTCGTTTCATCTAGAGGCGGAGTAGGGCATAAAGGGTTTCGCTAAGGATTAACTAGGGTTTCAGTTAATTCCTCGAAAAATTGTTCATTCCCAATGGATTTAACATATTGATTAACCCCGAGACACTTGAATTATACAGACTCAAGCATTCATATATTCAGATCCAACAATTTCTAGAAATATTTCCAACAAAATTAAACTAATTATCAAAACTATAGGGCGAAGCCAATGCATTTGCGTTGTCTCGTCAAGGGATTTTAATAAAATGAAGCTAATGCATTTACATTTTCTTGTCATAGATTTTCATAGAGTTAAGCCACTTTAGGCAAAATCCATTTAGTCACAAGGGATGATAGATTTTAGGAAAACCAATTACACTTAGAATTTAATTTTAGTCATGTTAAAAATATAATTAGCAATACTATAAAATATGGGATAAACAATACTCAAACTAATTTTTTTTTATTTTATTTATTTTTTATTTTTTTATTTATTTTTTTATTTATTTTTTATTTTTTTTTAATTTGGTGGGAATTAGGTTGGAAGTTAGAATTTCATCTATACAATACAATAGACAATCAAAACATTAAAACTTTGACTCATCCAAAAAAACAAAACTTATAAAAATGAGACGAGATTGAATTGGATATAATAAGAAACACAGTGTAAGGTGAAGCTATTGCATGCAAACAATGACTTACATTCAGGGATGATTTTAAGGATGGAAATTTATTTTAAAATGTAGAAACCTTGGCGAATCTTACTGATCCTTCATATGTCAGCTATAAATGTTTGGCAATATTTTCGTAAAAATATTTAAATTTCTAAGTTTTTTATATAGTTTTTATAAAATGCTGGCAATTTTTAAGGTAAAATAATTATATCCTATGGAATTTGGGCGAATCATTTTTAAAATAACGAATCTCGTTTTTGGAAAAACCATGGAAAATTAGCCCATGAGCGAAATTTGGCCCCTAAAATCATCCTTGCAAGTTACATTGTGATATATGATGTGCACTGTATATTACCTATGCTTATTGTTAACTACATAAGATAAACTTACAATGTGATATATGACGTGTAGTGTATATTAACTAAGCTTATTTTTAGCTGCACAAGAGCAACACATTATCAAAAAATGACTATAAATCATTTCATCGTTATATGTATCCAAATATGTATGTGTTGAGACCTATGATGATTACCTCATGAATGTTTGGTACCTCATGGTTATTGGGTAAAGTGTTTTTTCTTTGTATTCTTAAATGCGTAAGATTTAAATTTTTTTTTGGAAAGTGTTGCATGCGTTTTCACCACAAGACTTTTGATTATGAATAAATTATATATCGATAATATGTTTAAATGATTTTCTCCTCTTATCAGTCAATACATGGGAAAAAACAATAGTCCTAACTCTTATTATATGCTTTGGGTGGGAAAGGGATAGGGGAAATGCTAAGGACTTGTGTAAACATTACTTGCAGAATACATATATAAACAAAATCTCTTCTAAATCGTTACTATAGTTTACCAACTATGATTTAATATACATTTTTATGTACAACCGACTTCTTGGGAAGGATGTTCCACCCAACCATAGGCTTGTTGTTCTAAATCTCAACAACAAGTCACCCTTGAGCTAGGGCCAGGAATCCACAAGAGAAGGATGCCTCTCAAAGTGCACTCACACTCACTATCACACAACCCATTGGTATTCTCCTACAACTATCCCAAACTTCCTTCAACTCTATTTCTCTTGACCTTCCCAACCTAAGGAATGTAACCCTTCACTAGTCTCAGTCCATTGGGCATCCCATTCGTTTATCAAGGTCTCTCTGGCTCATGTAAATAGGAATATCTCTGTTGGGAACTCAAGCAAACTCACTGTTAAGAAAAATTACCAGCAATCAACAACAACACTTGTTGTTATAGCGAAACTCACTCAGGAGTTCACTCTTCAGGTCTGACAATCTAACTCTTCACTTTCCATCTCCAAAATGCTCCACAAATGCTTTGTCATGCTCTTGATTTCTCCCTACCTCCTTGCTATAAATTTGGTGCTCTTTTTTCTCGATTTCTACTAGTACCCTTAACTAACCCAAATAAATAAAAAAATAAGAGAAAACAAGAAGGAAGTACCCTTAACTAACCCAAAGGAGACTCTCCCTAGTGGGGTCACCAATTTTTTTTGTGGAGAATGAACTCCTATGGCTAGGCTAGAAGCCATAATAGAGCAATTACTCCAAAGAACTAACTCTATTCTCAAGAAGTAGTTAAAAATTTATAACTAACTAACTAACTAATAACGAATGGGAAGGAGACCAAACTATATCCTAACATTCGATGTAGATCCCTCACGCAAACCCTTGCTCCAATGTTTCATTCCAAATATTTCTCTAACAACTTGCACAAAAGGAGGAAGAACGTTGCAAGACAGGTAGTTACAAATAATTAAATTTTAACTATACTAATTGAAATTAAACAATAATAAATCAAAACAGGACACTGGAATGGGAAAGGGAGCTCTTTATTATGTTAACAACACATTCGAGGAACAATACAACCTGTAACCATTGCGGCGCTGCTCCAAAACCAACATCCAAGTTCCTCCACCTGGGCCAATGAAGACTAACTCACACCTCCTAACTCTTCTCCCGAGACAAGTTCTAGAAAGAGAGGGAATCTCTTTCTGATGGGATAAATGAGAAAACATGGCTAGACAGAGGGGTTTATAGAACTGAAGGGAATATCTTGTAGACATGGGAAAAAGGGGCTTGCAAACTCTAGAAAAATATTTGTAACATAATGCTGCTCCAAATATTTATCCCTCTCCTCTACCCCTTGTCATCCTTTTATACTCCATAAGGTGGTTGGAGTAGTTATCTACAAGAAATAGGGGGTCATGAACCGAAGGAACCCATAAACCTTGCACAAAATTTTGAAATTTATATTTTTTTGAGTGAAATAAATACATACATGCTTTGTTGAAGAGTAATTAGCGTACATACATGCTTTGTTGAAGAGTAACTAGCGTACATACATGCTTTTTTGAAGAGCAACTAGCATACATACATGTGTTGCATAAATATTAGGGCCTGTATGGCTTGAAAATGGTTTGTTTTAAGAATTTTTGAGGAGGAACAAAGGGGGGTTTTGATATAAAAGTAGGAAAGGGATTAACAACCATACCAACATGTGCATCTATGTTGTGAGGTGGAAAATTATGCTCTAACAAGAATGTTGAAAGAAACCTATTACAAAACATAATTAAAACTACTTCAATTAACTTGATGAAAACATAATTCAAAGAAATAGAAATTTTTTTTGTTTCTACTTGAAGTGACCAACTACAAAGATGAATAAAACATATTTAATAGTAACTCCTTATCAATGACATAAAACCATGAAGTTTACTTCAAATGACATTGAACTATAATTTTCTACAGGAAATGAAGACTATTTGTGGAAATGATGCATAACATAAAACATAATCAAGATGAACTAAACACTGTTGAAAGAAAAGGAATGTAAAAGAAGACAAAGGTTCCTTGTTCAAACTTTAGTGGGGCCTACCCAAGGATTCTACAAGGAACCTAGAAATACTACCAAAACAAAGAAATATAAAAGTAAACTTTCTACATTAGATTATTAATCCATGATAACAATACATCCTCTAAGAGTTTGAATTCCATAGCTCTGGAAGAGATCTTAATTCTCCAAAATTAACAAGACTAGCTAAGGTTAACCCCTATATCCTATTAATGCAAACATGATACACCAATCAACCCTTCAATTAGTCCTTGATCAAAGGGATCGTTCCCTTAAGATACCCATAATTAGGGGCCTATGTTTTACGGATCAAATCCCCTTCTAGATTGACCCTTCTCAACCAACAACTTGAGTTAATATGATGCTAGATTTTGTGTCTTAGATGATTGAAGGCTTGGAAAGCCTTGGAGGTTTATGAGGGACACAATCTCCCTTTTCTCTCACGTATATTTTAGTGAAGGATCTCTTTGAACTTCAACCTACTTGAGCCATTGGTTAGTACATCTTTAGATATGAATGAAATCATACAAACTATTACTAAACTAGGATACATCACACACTCAATCATCCAAGTCATTTCATTAACAACCAATCACTCCAAACCCAATATAATTCTATTAATAATGGTCAAGAGAGGTATAATGGACTATAAATGTGGTCCTAATATCTAAAAAATGGGGCGCTTCATGATACAACAATTGGAGGCCCATCAACTAGGGAATGGATAATAAGGATTATGGGTTGGAGAAGGCACA
>ML815074.1:57615-75847 GCA_009831015.1 Picea engelmannii
TAAAAGTGTTGAGAGTGTATATAAAATGTTGTATACTAGGAGTAGTATATTGTTATATATATGAATATTAAGTTGCTAATGATGGTTTTTGTGCCAGGAAAGAGGAAGTTATTGCATGGCTAAAAGTATTGATGGTGTTGCATATGGAAGTCATCCATATGAAGGAAACAACAGGAAGATAAAATGTTGAGTAAGACGTTAGTGAAGGAGGCATGGTATCTCCCATAGATAATGACTAATCAGGTAGCATCAAAAAAATTAAGGGAAACTATGCAGGTATGGATTTGATGCACTTATTCTACATAATTGATGAAGATAATTTAGGTAAGAATTCCCTTAGACATAATTTAACAGTTGAAGTGATATTATTGTGTGTATTTGAATGCATCTTGAAGAATGGAATACCATTTGGTATGGTAAAGGATAAGGGCCTGTGATAATTATGAAATCTATTTATCTTTTGAATGCATTCATATGACATAATAACATGTCATGATTTTGTTGGTTATGAGTTAATAACCAAAGCAAATAAAGGGGTATAACCTTGTTATAGAAATGAATGCCAATAAAGCTAGTCATGTGTGAGGCCATGAAATGGCTGGGTATGGAAAGGCTATGGTGCCACAAAAGTATCCAATGAACTTCCTGCTTATAATTAATGTTTGGACTAAAACCTTTTTTCTAACACTGAAGAGCACCACAAAATTATATTCTTGGTGTAGTGTTTGGGTTGAAAAGGAAGGCATCCAAATGGTTAAACAAGTAATAGGAAGTGTATAGATGATGTGTCGAGGAATTGGCCAAATATTTCAATTCACCATGGTGGGATGCATGAACTAGATAAAATGATATTATGAAATAAATGCAAGGGTGAATTGAATAGGTATGCATGAATAAATCATGAAAATGTGCAAGTAGTAGAGTTGCACACATGCATGATAAGTTAGAGTTGTTTATGATTGAAGGAATTTATTGTATGCATTTTGGATGAATGAAATCACATATTATATTTTATAGAAATGATTACTCTAATAGTTGAAATGATGTGATTATTACTAACTCATGAAGTTGAGAATATTTCAGGAGCTGTTAGACATTGTAACGAAAAAGTTGCACTGGGTTAAAGTAGTCACATGAGGATGGACTATAGGAAGAATCTATCACAGAAACAAAGTAATGAAAATAATGATGGTTAGAAGAAGGAAAAGATTGGTTATTGATAATACATATGCATGGAATGATAATTTCATTGCAATTAATAAATATATTGATAGAAGTGATTGAATTGTTAAGTGGAAACAATTCTGAGATCACTTTGTGAGATTTTGTAAATATTACAATAAAAGTATATTGTACATGAAGTAATAATAATTTGTTTGGTTGAATGAAAGATGTGAGTATTGCAGGAAAAGTGGTCTCAAGTATGGAATTTTTTAATTCCATAAGAAATACTGATGCATGCTGCTACAACAACCAAGAAATTATGAGATGGAATCTCATACTTGGGGAAATTTGAATTTTGAGTTTCCTTATAAAATAAATTTTAATTTATAAATAATTTTTTTATGATATTATCTCATGTTGACTGTACCTATGTGATACAGATGAGATGATGGCTATTGAATATGGAATGATTGGGAAGAAAGGCTACTGTTGGGACTCTAGGGCCCTATGATTTCCATAGAGTGTAGACCCTTAGTAGGGGTCTGGTAATTAGTTGGTGCTCTCCTTATGTGTGAAATCCTTAGCAAGATGGATCATCGAAGGACTGTGTAGAAGTGAAGGGATGCATGAGCCTAAAAGGGTGAGTGTAGCAAGGAAGAGGAAACTCAGGAAATGCATATGGAATGGTGGCTAGAATCATGAGGGCGTGTCAAAAGAACAATGAGTTGAATTCTTTCCCGAGGTAGCTATGTGGAATAGAGAATTTTTTTTTCACTTGAATAATGAAGACTCAAATAAGGTATTCGAAAAGAAAATAAGTAAAAGGAAACAAGCTTCAGGGACAAGTGCATGGAAAAAGTGAGTTTCAGTGGAGTTGTTATAGTCATAAAGATGTGACATGAGGATAATGAGGACACCATGCAAGAATAATACTTGCATATTTTTGGAGATTTTTGAAGAATTATAATTGTACATGTGTATACAATGCATTGAGGAAAGTGCATAAATAATGGGGATGAGAATCTGATACCCCTAGGATGAACCCAAATCATAAATGTACATATTCTTTATAGGCTGGTGAGCCAAGATATTATGGGATAGAGTCCCAGTGTATATATGTTTTAGGCTCGAGTGCTTGTGTGATTATTAGGCCAGATAGCCTACATGTTGAAATGCCTTTGAGCCAACATTGTAAAATGAAATCACTTGGATAAATTAATAAAATACATCACTATTTAATACCAAGTTAGAAGAAAGAGAATGAGGGGCTAAGACTCCATGAGAGGGAAATGAGGGCTAAGAGATTAAGGAAAAGGGGGCTTAATAAAGGGGCTTAACCCTAGGAATAAAATAATATTATTCCTAAGTCCTAAAGTCTTATTGATCTAGGTGAATATTGGTGGCCACCCACCTATTCCAACTGGCTCCTCTTGACAGTTTTTAGTTCAACATGTTCTTTTGTAATTATTTGTAATTGTGGGTTCTACACTTCTGAGGCTGTCTGAAGCCCTACACATTTTCCAGGTGGAGATTGATGGCTTCCCATCTGTTGGCAGCCACACATGATTTTTGATACTTACCACAATCAAAAGAGACTCTACCTTTCTGTAGCTTCCATCACCTTCTATTTGTAAATATTTCAAGGCAATGATTGGGTTAAGTTTAGCTTATTGAGTTTTTCGTTTGCTTTAGTTTTAATTCATGACTGTAAGCATGAATTTAAATATAAAAACTTGGATTGTTTTCATAATCTTTTCCCTTAGAAATATCATTTTAAAATCCACCCATATGTGATTAAAGTTCAAATCTTGTGAAATGGTTGATTAGTCCATTATTGAATTTTTGTTTTATTATGGTTGTTATGAATTCAATGGTTTGATAGTTCATTGTTGAAATGTTTTTATGCATGAAAAACCTTGGTTAACTGTGGATATTCTTCTCATGAGTTTAATTGTCATATCAAAATTCATGCCAATGAGTACACACATGCTTTACTTGCGTTTTCACCTTACCTTGCTAGCACAAAACATTAATGAAGCTATTCATTATGCGCATAGGGTTTTGTACTCTGTAGGTTTTGGCACTCATTGCGAGAGATGGTTTGGAACTCCATGAACCTTCTGGTTTTCATTCTTCCTAACTCTCTTATCTGAGTTATGATAGCTCCCAGACTTTGTTGTTTTCATGCCTTCATTTTTTGCTCATACATGTTTTTGTTGCTTGTCCGTTGGGAACCTAAAACTATCCTGAGTGATTTCTGTTGCATCCTTGTCATAGTGGTAATGACACCCGTAGTCCATATCGAGCCCAATAGATGCCAATATTTACTATTGATGACCTAAAGGCTCATGGGTGGGATGTATTACTCAAGAAGTTCGAGGGCTATAGTCTCCAGGTTGCAAAAGATTTTGCACAAACCTTTGACAGCTTCAAAGCCAAGATTGGAGACATACATTTGGAATTGACAGAGGATTTAGTGAGAAAAGCTACAGGGCTTCGATCAAAAGGAGAGAGGTAGTTTAAAAATTCTAATATAGAAGAGGTCTTGTGGAGTTTATTTACGACCTCCCGTAAAACCACTTGCTGTATAAAAGGTATTCCTATCGCTCTGTTAAAACCTAGATGGCGTAGTCTACTTTTAATTCTGAAGCAATTTGTTACGTGTGAAGGTCGATACAAACTAGTTTTTCTGTACCATATCCATTTGCTTATGAATTTCATAGGGTTTGAGTTGGATATGCCCTTTTCTTATTGATGAGTCTTTACAAAATGTCCAAGTGTTGCAAACGACAGGGTATCAATTCGAGTTTGTTTCATCACAGACTTGTTAAACTCTTGTTGGTTTATCACCTGTCGAAGATAGGTGATAGTTGGGAAAACTTTATGATAAGAAATGGATTCACACAGGCCGATGCTACAACCAACCGTCTTTTAATTGCAAACCCTAAATCAGATAGGCCAGTGGTTGAAAGCCAATTCATTAATTCAATTGATGGACCATAATTTATTGATGAAACCCCTCTAGATAAAAGATTACCATGTAGGTTTTCACCTGGAAGATCTCCGAAACAAGTGATTGCCGAATTAAAGGAAAAATATCCTCATGTTCCTATGAATGATTCTAGTTTAAACATTGATGATAATATTGTTATCAAAAATGTCCATAAAGGAAAGAAACCACAGAGCACAAATTTAAGTTTCAAGAATAAGAATGATAGTCATTTGATCTCTAGAAAACTAAGAAACCGAAAGGGTAATCATCTGAGCTCGATTGAATCTATTAAGATCGATGATCGGTGTCCAGATCATGAGATAGAGGATTTTTTGGTGTGAGAGGACCCATAAATCAGTGTTCCAAGAGGGAGGTTATCACCCATGTTGAACAATACGATTTCGTGACCAATTTACCCCCATGTCTTAAGGGTAAAGAGGGATTTTCGGGTATCGGGCACGACCTAGAACAAATCACATGTAATATTGAAGCACCCCTTGTCGACTGTGTCCCACACCAATCTATCATCACCCCGATACACTGTGATAGCTGCCTCGACTGGGTAGAGAGTTACTATACAGATGTTCTGCTCTTACAAGCCCGAATTAAAACCTTGACTTCTTAGAACGCTATGTTGAAACAAGATAACCTTGATCTCAAGGCACATACAGAGAGGGAGAATAAATGAATAAAGAGGGATGGAAATATAATCATTAAGAACACAACCAGTTTCAAAGCAATTATAAACTCCGAACTGTCAGATCCCTCTCTGGCTAATTTTTAATGGAAATGGAAGATTGTGCTGCTGATTGCTTGGAGCAAATACTTTTAATTATACGCTCAAATGTTCAATAGTTTTTCCTTTTTTATGTTTTATCAAACTTTGGTTTAATTTTGAACAAACCAACTAATCCATGAGTGGTTACTATTTTCGCTATTTTTGTAATATTATCCATTTTTTGTGGATTCAACTCTATCTCGTGTGATATGAGCTTTTGAATCCTGAACTAGTTTAAATACTGTTTACTCTAAGTAGAAGAAACACCTTTGATTTGGAAATATTATGGACATGTAACTTTCAAGACTATATGGACAAGATTTTCACTCTTTGGATTTAGACAAACATGGAACTTTCCCATTATGTTTTGCCTTTTATATTATGGAATGTTAATATGTTATACAACTTTAGTCTTATCAGCATATGATATTTCATTTTATTTAGCACTTTAAATTCTGTCTGTAATTTGCTGTTCATATATCACATCTGTGATCATTATTTCATTTAAATATCATTGATTTATGCTTGATGTTAAGTGATGTATTACATGAATACTTTATATTAAATTTCTCTTACTATAAGTGTTTGTCATTACAAGATCACAATATATATATGTTTATTACTCTGTTCTTATATCTTTGCTCTGAAAATTACCTTTGAGTTTAAACTGGGAATGTTATCACAAGCCTGTTACAAGTTTTTCTCACATGCAAGATAGAAAGGAGTTTGGATTGCGCAGAGACATAAACTCATTAGTTGATTAATCTTAGGTTAGTTTTACTCGTATTTTATTTCTGTTATTAGTTTATTTATTAATGAAATAGGAATAGTTTAAATTGGCTTTGGCTGTTATCCTATTCTTGTTTCAAAGTATGTCTTATCAGTATGTGTGAATTCTTAGATTTTAAATAATTAAACGTAAAATATAAAATGTATGTGCTTTCTTTATCTACTTCATAAACAATTGCAAAAAAAAATTGATTTCACAAGACATCCACCAAAACTTGCAAATTGTAAATACCCTGTTCATAATCACATGCTCATGTTTATGTTTTAAACTTGTAAATAATTTAAATTCATGTACATAGTATCGTAGTTTCTTTTTGATTAGTTTTCTTTCCTTTTATCATTTTAGGATTTTAGTCGGCTAACAAAACCGTTAAACCCGTTAGGTCATCTCACTCCAAATGGTTTGGGTTATTTAGACAACCCTGGTCCGGATTTGACCTTCCAGTTGACGGCATGTCACTTATTCCCATCAACAAATGACGCTAGAAGGAGGCCCAAGGTCAATTTAATGATTAAATGTTTCATCCCTCAACCTTTCATAATTCTAGATTTATAAACCCTTCTTCTGTGTCATATTATAATGCACTACAAGGTAGGTTAGATGACAAGCTAACTATTTGGAGTCAATTTCTTCAAATTCTTAATTTTTCGTGGCTCCTGCCCAAATCACTGTGTTGGAACATGATTTCAATGTCTCATTACCAGTTATTCCCAACAAGACAACTGATCTCTTTTCAGAACTCACCTTTTATGGTGAAGGGAACACATCTGCAGTGGACCATATTTCTAATTTTTTTTATAAATGTTTAAAACATAATATCATTGATCCTAATGTTACATGAAGATTGTTCGCTCTCATTTTCCGAGGTCAGGTTAAATATTGGTTTGAATCTTTTCTGGCTAATTCGATTCATTCTTTGTCTGAGTTTGTAATTGAGTTTTTATCAGATTTTAACAATTATGATTATGATGAATTAAGTGAAGAATTAAGTTGCTTAAGGAAAGAAAATGGTGAATCATTCAATGATTTTTCAATTAGGTTCATACATGTTTGTAATAGATTCCCTTTGAAGGAAATGTCGCTTATTAATGAGTGGTTTGAATATCTCGTTTCTCTCTTATACAAGCAAGATCAATTAATTGTTAAACAATCCGAATTGAGCACTAATACTCAATCTCAAGATGGTTCAAATTTTCATGTTGATCTTGAATATTTTGAAGCACCACAATTTTTGTCAACTTCTTTCATTTTGGCAAATCATGAGCAACATCCTATTTTACAAAATGAAATTGTCACCTCTAATCACTCTTTGCCAACAATGTATCCTCCTGTCGAAGAAGGAACCTTGACTTTAAAAGATGACAGTTGTCACACTCTCATAGATTTTATAATGGTTTCTAAAGTAAAATAGGTCAAATGTAAAGTTGACGATAAAACTTCCCCTAATTTAGTTGAACATGTCCATGATCAATCAATAGGAGACAAAATCATTAGTTAGACTATTAATCAACCTTCTATATCTAGTGATTTTCTCTCAATTTTTCCCTTACACAATGAACCAATTTGTCTCTTAGAAAATGTCTCGTACTCTTTAAAAGAGAATACAACAGAGGTTGATCAATTTATACAAGGAGAGGGAACAAAACCAGATTTTGAAACCCATATACCTATCATTTCAAGAGATGCATTTCGTCTCCTCAATTATTCTACATATTATTCCTTGTACCCTGATATTTTTGATCCTAATGTTGTGCAATTGTGTGTTCCACATTACCTTGGAGATAATTCAACATTATATAATCAGGTACAGATTAATAGAGATTACCGAATAGAAGATAAAGAGGAAAATAATTCTACCCATGAACATATTAATTTTTATTCTCATCAATTATCCGTGGGTAAATCAAGAAATCATTTGAAAGAGTCTCAAATTGCATCTTCCATTGATTCATCTCAATTTGTGTTTAAAGAAGGATCTAAATTTTTCCATGATCAATTATTTGAGGTTGAAAAGTATAATCGACCAGATATTATTACCAATGATGATTATTCAAAAATGTTGGTTGTTCCATTTAGTCCACCTCAAATAGTTAATCTTGAAGTATTTAAGCTCAATGGAAAGTTTCAAGAGAATGAGACACTTCTTTTCCGATCGAGAATCACGATAATTTCTCGCCATCTTGATCCGACCTTTTTACAAGATTCTTTCCTTGGTAGTCTAATACTTTATTCTCATCAGGAATATTTGTCATATGTGAGTTCTTTCGAACAATCCCATGTTAGTAATTGCATGTATTATGATTGGTTGGAGTATTCATATCTCAAAAAGTTTCCAGGGAGTGGTAAGATTATCTTCACTTTATTTAGAGATCAAGGAGGTAACTTTGACACACTCATTTTATATCCTCCAGATGGATAAAATATGGAATGAAAGGAAAATTGTCGGGAGGATGGGGCACTTTGGTCTAGGCCGATGGTTATGTCAGGTCCCCATAACTCTCACAAGCTTCACAATCTCATTTTTTCATATTTTTGTGACCCATATAATGACAAAATTGCAGAATGGCTGGAGGATTCATACAAAAAGAATGTTCAAGGGAATGGTAAGGTCATGCTTGATTTGTTTTTAAATGATGATGATAAAGGTAAGTATGATATATTTTTGTCATTTTTCGATGTAATACCATCCTTGTTAGTAATATTTGATTTTGTTTCCATTGCAGGATTGGAGTTACTCCGATGGCTACATTGGAAGCACGACTTCACTTGGTATTTTGATTTGTTTAGTAGTTAGAGTAGGTTTTCTTTTAGCTTTATTTCTCATTGTTTCTCTTTTTAATAATGAAGTCATGAATACAAGTGGGTGCACCAAGAGAACCATAATATGACTTTTGTTAGGGAAGTCCACTTTGACCCTTTTCTCTCGGATTTTCGTTGAACATTTCTTTTCAAAAACACAATATCATCATGAAATTTTTTAAATGAAAAGTAAAGAGATAAGTAAATTTGATCTGTCAGTTCAACCCTAACACAAGGTGCCACGAGTAGGACTACACTCATATTAATAAGGTTTTTTCTCTTTTTCTTTTAGTCTCTCTCAAGAGATATTTCGTTTGAGGATTTCAGATCCACCCTCTTGTGAATATTTTTAATTTCTTTTTTGTTTTTGATTTTGGTTCTTTTCATTTTGCTTGGTTTTGATTTGTTTTCTGAATAATTATGTTTAAGTCACCATCTCATTTTTGGAAGGGGAATCATAATTTTTGTTCATTAGTAGAAGTTGATAACTTCCCAAGCACCTGAGCAATAAGTGCTAAAACTCAGATCGATAGAAATGAGTTTCTTTTCAAATCAATGTTTCCGGTTTCTCATTGAAATTACAAGTAGATGTGATTGTCATTAATAAACTTCTAATGCTATCCCTGTTTTGAGAAAAAACAACTCAACTGTACCTTCCCGTCCTCGAGATGATTTCCTAACCAAAATATAAGTGTCCAAGTCATGATGAGGGTCATCAAAACAAAAGAGTAATTGGTGAAAGATCATTTTTTTTTTATTCCAAGCTACAAGATTTTCAGTATCACCCCACCCTCTTGAATATCATTAAGTTCTGCAAACTATAAACAAATTCTAGAGGGTTGAAAGCATATTAATGTGTGGGAAGTGTATGTAAACCCTCCGGGACACAGAATAGGTCTACTGGTAGCGGGTAAATGCATGCATGATACCAAGGAAACTTCGCTGGGGTACTGAACATGCCTGCTGGCAGCGAAGCAATGCCGGGTTTAAGAATATCCGCAAGTATGTTTTCAATTTGATAAAAATGAAAAGATGTATCGTATCATGGTTGAATGAATCTTGGATATGATAGAGGTACTAGAGTGGGTCAAATGACATCCCTGCAGAGGCTATGGATGCCTGTTGGCAGTAGTGGCTCTATCAACAGTATCGAAGTCAACTGCATAAAAAATCGCTACACTCGTAATCTAAGTTAGATACCGGATGACATTTTTTTTAGACATAAATACATCTGATACTAAACTGCGTTATTTTCTGAGTTATGATTAGTATGATTGACCAACTATTAACTATTTCTAAAATTCATTTCATCTGATTCACCCTGGCATGATTTTTTTTTGGTGACGTAGAGATAACTGCTTCGCCCAGTACGTCACCATTGTTGGCAGCCACACATGATTTTCGATACTTACCACGATCAAAAGAGACTCTACCTTTCTGTAGCTGCCATCACCTTCTATTTGTAAATATTTCAAGGCAATGATTGGGTTAAGTTTACCTTATTGAGTTTCTCGTTTGCATTTTCGTTTGCTTTAGTTTTAATTCATGATTGTAAGCATGAATTTAAACATAAAAACTTGGATTGTTTTCATAATATTTTCCCTTAGAAATATCATTTTAAAAGCCATCCATATGTGATTAAAGTTCAAATCTTGTGAAATGGTTGATTAGTCCATTATCGATATTTTGTTTTATTATGGTTGTTATGAATTCAATGGCTTGATAGTTCATTGTTGAAATGTTTTGATGCATGAAAAACCTTGGTTAACTGTGGATATTCTTCTTATGAGTTTAATTTTCATATCAACATTCATGCCAATGAGTACATGCATGTTGTACTTGCATTTTTGCCTTACCTTACTGGCACAAAAAATTAATGAAGCTATTCATTATGCACACAGGGTTTTGTACTCTATAGGTTTTGGCACTCATCACGAGAGATGGTTTGGAACTCCATGAACCTTCTGGTTTTCATTCTCCCTGACTCTCCTATCTGAGTTATGATAGCCCCCAGACTCTGTTGTTTTCATGCCTTCACTTTCTTCTCAGACCTGTTTCTATTGCTCGTCCATTGGGAACCTAAAACTATCCCGAGTGATTTCTGTTGCATCCTTGTGACAATGATGATGGCACCCGTAGTCCGTATCGAGCCGAACGAATGCCAAGATTTACTATCCCATGACGATGCTATTGATGAACTAAAGGCTCATGGGTGGGATGTATTCCTCAAGAAGTTCGAGGGCTATAATCTCCAGGTTGCAAAAGCTTTTGCACAAACCTTTGACGGCTTCAGAGCCAAGATTGGAGACATACAGTTGGAATTGACAGAGGATTTTGTGAGCAAAGCTAGAGGGCTCCAATCAAAAGGAGAGAGGTGGTTTAAAAATGCTAAAATAGAAGAGGCCCCATGGAGTTTATTTATGGCCTCCCGTAAAACCACTTGCTGTATAAAAGGTATTCCCATCGCTCTGTTAAAACCTAGATGACATAGTCTACTTTTAATTCTGAAGCAATTTGTTACGTGTGAAGGCCGATACAGATTGGTTTTTTTGTACCATATCCGTTTGCTTATGAATTTCATAGGGTTTGAGTTGGATATTCCCTTTTACTTATTGATGAGTCTTTACAAAATGTCCAAGCATTACAAATGACAGGGTATCAATTCGAGTTTGTTTCACCACAGACTCATTAAACTCTTGTTGGTTTATCACCTGTCGAAGATAGGTGATAGTTGGGAAACCTTTCTCATAAGAAATGGATTCACACAGGACGATGCTACAACCAACCCTCTTTTAACTGCAAACCTTAAATCAGACAAGCCAGTGGTTGAAAACCAGTTCATTAATTCAATTGATGGACCATAATTTATTGATGAAACCCCTCTAGATAAAGGATTACCATGTAGGTTTTCACCTGGAGGATCTCTGGAACAAGTGATTGCCGAATTAAAGGAAAAATATCCTCATGTGTCTGTGAACGATTCTAGTTTAAACATTGATGATAATCCTGTTATCAAAAATGTCTGTAAAGGAAAGAAACCACAGATCACAGAATTAAGTTTCAAGAATAACAATGCTGGTCCTTTGATCTCTAGAAACTAAGAAACCGAAAGGGTAATCATCTGAGCTTGATCAAACTGATAGAGATCGATGATCGATGTTCAGATCATGAGATAGAGGATTTCTTGGTGCATGAGGACCCAAAAAATCAGTGTTCCAGGAGGGAGGTTATCACCCATGTTGAACAATATGATTTCATGACCAATTTACCCTCATGTCTTAAGGGTAAAGAAGGATTTTCGGGTATCAGGCATGACTTGGAACAAACCACATGTAATATTGAAGCACCCCTTGTCGACTGTGTCCCACACCGATTTTTCATCACCCCGGTACACTGTGATAACTGCCTCGACTGGGTAGAGAGTTACTATACAAATGTTCCGCTCTTACAGGCCCAAATTAAAACCTTGACTGCTCAGAACGCTCTGTTGAAACAAGAGAACCTTGATCTCAAGGCACATACAGAGAGGGAGAATAAACAAATAAAGAGGGATGGAAATACAATCATTAAGAACACGACCAGTTTCAAAGCAATTATAAACTCCGAACTGTCAGATCCCTCTCTAGCTAATTTTTAATGGAAATGGAAGATTGTGCTGCTGATTGCTTGGAGCAAATAATTTCAATTATACGTTCAAATGTTCAGTAGTTTCTCATTTTTTATGTTTTATAAAAGTTTGGTTTAATTTTGAACAAACCAACTCTTTTATGAGTGGTTTCCAGTTCACTATTTTTGTAATATTACTTGATTTTGGGGGATTCAACTCTATCCTGTGTGATATGAGCATTTGGATCCTGAATTAGTTTAAATACTGTTCACTCTTGTTAGTGAGGACATATTTTGATTTGGACGCATTATGGACATGTAACTTTCAAGACTAATGGACATGTTGTTCACTCCTTGGCTTTAGACCAACGTGGTGCTTTCCCATTACATTTTCCCTTTTATATTATGGAATGTTAATATGTTATACAACTTTAGTCTTATCAGCATATGATATTTCATTTTATTCAACACTTTAATTATGTCTGTAATTTGGTATTCATATATTACAACTGTGATCATTATTTCATTTAAATATCATTGATTTATGCTTGATGTTAAATGATGTATTACATGAATGCTTAATATTAAATTTATTTCACTATAAGTGTTCATCATTACAAGATCACCGAATCGGTATGTTTATTACTCTGCTCTTATATCTTTGCTCTAAAAATACCTTTGAATTTATTCTGGGAATGTTAGCACCTACCTGTTACAGGTTTTTCTCACAGGCAGAATAGCAAGGAGTTTGAATTGCGCAGAGACATAAACACATTAGTTGATTAATATCAGGTTAGTTGTACTCACATTCTATTTATTTTATTAGTTTGTTTACAAATGAAATATGGACAGTTTAAATTGGCTTTGACTGTTATTCTGTTCTTATTTCAAATTGTGTTTTATTAGTATTTTTTATTTCTTTAGATTTTTAAATATTAAACAAAAAATATAAAATATATGTGCTTTCTTTATTTACTTCATAAATAATAGAAAAAACATTGATTTCGCAAGACATCCAACAAAACTTGCAAATTGTAAATACCCTGTTCATAATCACATGCTCATATTTACGTTTCTGCTTTAACACTTGTAAATAATTAGATTCATGTACATAGTATCATAGTTTATTTTAGATTAGTTTCCTCTCTTTTGTTATTTTAGGATTTTAGTTGGCCAACGGAGCCATTAAACCCGTCAGGTCATTTCACTCCAAACGGCTTGGGTTATTTAGACAACCTCGGTCTGGATTTGACCTTCCAGTTGATGGTGTGTCACTTACGCCTGTCAACACCATCTAATCCAACTGGATTATTTTGGAATTTTTCATGTCAGTACATCTTTTTGTACTCCCAGGGCCGTTTTGGGGCCCTAAACAATGCTTTTTCGGCTTGCCATAGTCAAACTGTAGACGAATTTAGAGTTTTCCAACATAATGTGTACTTTTCGAAAAGACCTTTCCAATGAGCTATCACCTACCTAAAACATAGTTCGTATGCAAAATTTATGACCTCGAGAAGTTGAGGTACGGACTTACCCATCGGGGCCCACATAACTTTTGGATTTTCATCTCCTAGGGTTAGGTTTTTTGATGTCTAGGGTTTTTGAATTCATGAGTAATGTTAAAAAGGTCTATGGAGCCTCATTGTAATCATTCTTCTTAGACATATGCACGTAGAAGCCACATCTCTTCTCAGAGATAACTACCAACATTTGAGCAAGTTGTTTCCAGTTCAGCAGTTTTACAATTTTAACCTATTTATTTATTCAATAGAAGTTATTATTCACTGGATATCTGTTGTTGTTCTCCGTGTCATTGTATTCAATCTTTTATTCCTTTCGTTCAGCTCATAAATCGAGATCAATGTTATTAGAGCGGTCTGGTCTTCATTTGTTTTTCTTCGTGCATGTCCTCGACAAGATCTTGGTACAAGAAGTTGGGACTCGAACCAGTCGAGGCTTTGCAAGATCGACCATGCTGAGCCCGAAAAAAACCCATGGGGGACAAGGAGAAATATGATGGATCAGGAGATCCTTTTAAAATGTTGCTTGAGGAATCCATTGCACGACAAAGGAACAAAATGATGGATAAATTTGCACAGATCCTTTGGCGGCTGCCCACAAGAGATGCATCTTCATCAAGCGACCATGCAACCCCCTTCAAGGCACAAGTAAATTTTGATATTACATTATTTGAAGCACTGATAGAGGTGGATTTTGTATATAAATGGTTGAATTTTCTCGAAGGGTATTTTTCGGTCCACAATTTTTCTGACAGTGAAAATATTACTTTTGCACTCCTCAAGGCCGTCCCCCATGTTAAGGACTAGTGGGATACTAATTTAAGTAAAGGTCCATAGAGGAATATGAAATATTTGCGGTCACCCCCACATGGGATTCCTTCAATGATGCCATTAAAAAACAATACTACCATGTTGGAAGCTACGAGACCGGTACACAAGATGGACCATGCTGTCTCAGGAAAGGGACTAGACAATACCATATTTCACCAATATTTTTAATACCCTACGTACCAAATTGGGTATCAAATAGTTTGAACGACATATGGTGCTCAAATACCATGAATGTATGCATATATACATTCAAACATAAATGGAGTTTCTGGACATCACATCATTAGGTGCGACTTATAGATATGCTGTCAAGTTCGAGCAAAAATTTAAGCAGAAGAAGTGAGAATTTGGATATGTAAATTCCTCACAACCGAAGTAGGGAAAAGGCAGCTCCAACCCACAAAAAAAGGGATAGAGCAAAGATGATCATTCTCAGGGCAACTAGTCCAAGCCGTAACCCAAGAAGGGTAATGAGAATTCGAAGAAGGACATGGGAAAATGGTGTGAAGACCATAAAATCCCTAGGCATAACACCGAATAATGTCGCTCCAAGAAGTCATTGTGACCGAGCTGAAAGCTTATGAGTCAGAGGCATATTTTGACTCCAAATAAAATCTAGAAAGTGGGAAGAGGATCATCGATGCCGAACCCAGTTCCACTATAGCTACCACCAACGTACAACCAAGTGAACCAGAAGAACCAGAGGAAGGGGAACGACTCTTTCACTCACAGATGTCGGTAAAGGGGGCTCTGCAACATTTCATTGTCGATAGTAGCAGTCAGAAGAACCTGATTTCAACAGAGGTCGTCAAGCAGATGGACTTGCTGATAACACCACACCCACAACCCTACACCATTAGTTGGCTTCGCCAAGAATGAGATCTCCACGTCAGCCAACAATGTCATTTTCCCTACAACATCAAGCCCTTCAAAGATGAGGTGTTGTGTGATATTGGTCCCCTTGAAGTTTGTGATGTTCTTTTAGGCCATCCATATTTGTGGAAGAGACATGCTGTGTATGAGTCTAGACCTCATAATGTTATTATTACTTTGGGTAGACAATTGTACAAGATACCAGAGGTAGTGCCACCTACTGATATTTCTTTAATCTCTACTACAAAATGCAGTAAGCTCATTTCATAGACCAGGAAGTTTTTCTTTTTTGTGATTAGTGCTCGCAGTAAGAATAAGGTCACTGCCACATCCGTGAACTCTACACAAAGCCTCTATTTGCAGTAGAAGAAAGTGGACGAGATCGTGGAAGAATACAAAGACATTCTCCCCACCCATCGGGGTACCAACGCACTGCCAAGTCAAGCATCCAATTGATCTAACCCCCGGTGCCCCACTACCTAATGGACTAGTACATTGTCGCTCACTGATGGAAAATGATGAAATCAAGTGCCAGATCCAAGAGCTGCTTCAAAAGGGGTACATACGACCCAACTCCTCCCCTTGTGGAAGCTCAATTGTGCTGGTGCAGAAGAAAGACTAGACCTGGAAGCTCTTCATTAATTACAAAGCATTAAACAAAATCATAGTCAGGAACCAATACCCAATTCCCCGAATTGATGGCCTTCTTTACCAACTCAAGGGGGAAAATTTCTTCAACAATATTGACCTAAAGTATCGCTACCACCAGGTTCCCATAGAACAAACTTATGTATGGAAGACAACTTTCAAATATAAAGAAGGTCTCTTTGAATGGCTGGTAATGCCCTTTGACTTAACAAATGCACCAACAACTTTCATGAGATTGATGGATGATGTATTGAGACCCTTCACCAACTATTTTGTGGTGGTATATCTGGATGAAATCCTCATCTTCAACATAACTTGGGAGGAGCACATGCAACATATTCAACAGGTTTTGGGCACTCTACAACAACACAAGCTATATTCCAACTTGGAAAAATGTTCCTTTGACATGAACAGGGTCCAATACTTGGGATACATTGTTGATGAGCATGGGGTAAATGTGGATCCATCTAATATCCAATTCATTCATGATTGGCCAACCCCAACCACACTAACCGAGATTCGAAGCTTCTTGGGACTTTCCAACTTGTACCAAAGGTTCGTGTTGGGATTCTCCCATATTGCATGGACCCTCAGCCAAGTAAACAATGGTGGTGGAAAGGAAAAGTTCACATGGGGTTAGGCACAAGAACGATAATTTAATGATTTGAAGCATCACTTGTGCTTAGGTCCAGTACTCTCCTTACCTGATCTGCAACAACCATTCGAGATCGAGACTTATGCCTCTGACTATGCTATAGGCGCAGTTCTCACTCAACATGGTCATCTAATAGCATACTATAGTGAGACACTCTCAAATACTGTTCGAAAATACCCCACCTATGACAAAGAAATGCGTTCCATTATGCAAGCCTGTCGTCAATGGAAACATTACATTCTGGGAAAGGAGACAATCATCCACACCGATCACAAACCTCTGCAGTTCATATAGGACATGGGAAGTTGCAGAACGAGCGCCATCAAAAGTGTTCCACATACCTACAACTGTTCCATATCAACATCAAGTATAAAACATGGAGCACAAATTGTGTTGTTGACTGCCTCAACCACCCTCCCGTTTCTACACTCACCACAATGCTCCATTCATGTGGGCATGAGGCATATGAGTGGCCCCAACTTTATCAACATGACCCTGACTTCGCCACCACCTATCATCTCTTGGGCACATGAGAGAATGTCATTGATTTTCACATCTAGGATGGACTATTATGCCATATGGGACACCTCTGCGTTCCCACAAGCGAGCATGCAAAGATGATTTGGGAGGCTCACCACAGTTGTATGGCAAGACATTTTGGTATGGAAAAAACTGTGGTTGTTCTACAGAAACATTTTTATTGGCCAAAACTTCAACAAGACGTCATCAATTATATTAGATCTTGCACTTCCTATGCCATTTCCAATCCATCCATCAAGAAGCAAGGATTATACACCCCTCTTCCTACTCCAGATAGGCCTTGGGAATCATCTTGATGGATTACATGTCTGGCCTTCCTTCCACCAAGCATGACAGATTGTGTATTTGTGGTGGTTGATCGGTTTTTGAAGATGACCATTATCACAGCCTTCAAGAAGAGCATTAAAGTGACAGATACTACCAAGCTCTTCTTCAAACGTGTTTGGGTCCATTTTTTGATACCATAGACCATCACCTCATATCGAGACATCAGGTTCCTCAACACATTTTGGTTGAGTCTCTGGTCATTTTTGGACACCAAGCTCACTAAATCCACTGCTTTCCACCCCCAAATTGATGGCTAGATAGAGGTCGTCAATCAAATGATTGTGCACATCCTGTGCATGTACAACTCTAAGAATCCACATACATGGGATGAGAGTTGTTAGAAAAGAAGGACTGTGGAGCAATAAAATAAAACAAATGCAGAAACAAAACACAGAAGACACACAATACAAGAGAGACACATATTTACGTGGTTCACCCAGTGTGGGCTACGTCCACCAGAGAAATTGCCAGGTCCTTCCTTTATTATTATCCAGCAAATGAAGGGATACAACCTACATCAAAACCCACTGTAACTTCCTCTTCTTTCTCTCACAGTCTCCTCTCTCAGAATACAACATTCACCATCAACCATAGCCGCAATAAATTTCCCTCATAAAAGAGGGTTGCCTTCTAGGGCAAAAAACCCTAACATAATCTCTACCGTTAGATCTGCGACCTTATAATGAACGGTCCAGATTTACAATGAAAT
>ML815074.1:80645-95891 GCA_009831015.1 Picea engelmannii
TTCCCTCATAAAAGAGGGTTTCCTTCTAGGGCAAAAAACCCTAACATAATCTCTACCGTTAGATCTGCGACCTTATAATGAACGGTCCAAATTTACAATGAAATTACAATATACTTTTATAAGGCAATTTTTGCTTCGGGGGCTTCGCCCCGAACCCCCATTGGGGGACGCTGCCCCCGAACCCCCAGACCCCGCAGAGGGGGTACCCCCCCTCTGCACTCCCCCGCGTGGAAGAGTGTACATACTTCTGGGGTGTAAATACTTCATGGGGTATAAACACGGCTGAAAGCAAGGACCTTTGAATCAGGAAGATAATCAGGCTCCACAACCAACAAGAGTCTTCCCTATGTTCAACACAACTACAACAAGGCTCTCCATAGCTCCACCGACCATAGCCCATTTTAGGTGGGGATGGGATTCCAACACTTGGGTCCCATTGATGCTACACTACCTCTTGAAACCACACAAGCATAATCTTCTCATGTTCAGTCTGAGGCCGACAAAGCCACCAGATTCATTGAGTGTATTCAACACATATGACAATAGGTCCATGATATTTTGTAGAAATCCAATGCTAAGTACAAGCAACGCCATGATCAACACCAGGTACCACACTAGTTTCAGGTGGGAGACAAGGTCTGGTCACATTTGCAGAAATAACTCCTTACA
Source organism: Picea engelmannii (assembly GCA_009831015.1). Classification (NCBI taxonomy): domain Eukaryota; kingdom Viridiplantae; phylum Streptophyta; class Pinopsida; order Pinales; family Pinaceae; genus Picea; species Picea engelmannii. The sequence goes on from ML815074.1 coordinate 81,315, forward strand.
AGGCCCCATCAGAAGCTCTGCCCACTTTGCTATGGGCCTTACACTATCACAAAGACTGTGGGTAGCAATGATTTTGAGCTCAACACTCCACCCTTCCTTGGATTTCACCCAGTGTTCAATGTGGACCTCCTTCGGCAATATTTTCCACCATTATTGGACACTTCAGAGATCACAGAACAGTTGAAACCAATAGAGCTCAACCATGATTGCATGGAATAGGAATCCACTGATTAGATAATGGACACACAGGTCAAGGGCACTCGCCAACAAAGGATCCAACTTTATCGGGTTGTCAAGGTAAGGAAACTCCTACAACAAGGAAAGTGACTCACCCGAAGCCAAATTCAACATAAATTTTCTCACTTGATGGGTGCACTCAATGCAATGGAGACCATTTCTTCCTAAGGGGGGAGTAATGATCCAGGTGGATATTGGTGGCCACTCACCTATTCCAACTAGCTCCTCTTGACAATTTTTAGTTCAACACGTTCTTCTGTAATTATTTGTAATTGTGGGTTCTACACTCCTGGGGCTATCTGAATCCCTACACAGCTTCTAGGTGGATATTGGTGGCCATCCATCTAATCTAACTGGCTTATTTTGGATTTTTTCATGTGAGTACATCTTTTTGTACTTCTAGGGCCATTTTGGGGCCCTAAATAGTGTTCTTTTGGCTTGCCACAATCAAACTACAGACAAAGCCAAAGTTTGACGACATAATGTGTCATTCTCAAAAATAAATTTCCAACGGGCTATCACGTGCCTAAAATGAAAGTCATATGCAAAAGTTACGACCCCAAGAATTTGAGGTACCAACTTACCCATCAAGGCCCACATAACTTTTTGGGTTTCATATCATAGGGTTAGGTTTTTGGATGTATATGGTTTTGGAATTCATGAGTAATGTTAAAAAGGCCACTGGAGCCTCATTTTAATCATTCTGCTCAGATGAATGCGCGTAACAACCACATCTCTTCTTAGAGATAACTACCACAATTTGAGCAAGTTGTTTCTAGTTTTGCAGTTTTATAGTTTCAACCTATTTTATTTTTTCAATAGAAGTTATTGTTCACTGGATATCTGTTGTTGTTATCCATATGTTTGTGTTATTGTATTTAGTCTGTTATTCCTGTTAGCGACAATTCTTGTCTTCGGCATCAGGATATCCAAGTCTGCAGGTTGCACGAGGAGCGCCCAAACGCAGCTCACAGAAGAAGTCCTTCTCGAGCCTAAAATCAAGTGAGCGGGCAAAATTATAGTGTCAACGGTCTGAATTCATCCAAAGGAGCAGATCAATGATTGGCAGGAAATCACTATTAACGAAGTTGCGCCGAGGTTAGCGCAATGGATAGCGCCCATATTGTGTGCAGGGAAAGATAACAGCCGTCCATCCAGAGGACACGTGGCGCGAGATCTAGTCGCGTCGGCGTTTTGACATTCGGGAGTTCGAAGGGTGAAGGTTCCATGTTGCCCTATATCTCGAAACCCCGAACCCCGAAAGCGCCGAAGGTGCCCAAAGTCAGGCCTGTAGTATTACAGAGCATTCTCAGCCGTCCATCCAAAGGGGACACCTGGCATCCAATTGAGCCATCTCAGCGTTTCGCTCATCGCAACTATGATAAGCAAGGATCAACCCCTCCATATTCGCGAATGTCGAAAGCGCCTTCGAGAATAAATGCAGGGTCACAGCCCGCGGTCACTTGAGAAAGGAAGAGAGTTATGCAAAGGTGCCAAAGCGTCGGGTTTTGCCACAGAAGGGAATACCGCGTCCTCCAAGACCAGTTCAGCCTGACTTCGATCCTGGTCCTCGCTAAAGAATTAAATGAAGCCGAACGGAGGTAGTTGAAACCTCAGCTCACTTATTGAATGTAAGGTATGGGGGTTCCGACAGACAGTCTGCCCAAGACGGTCCTATACACTGATTTTCTCCAAAGGTTCATGGCTGGTCCTCATTTGACCAGAGAAAGTTTGCGCACGCCATGTTGGCCTTTAATGTTGCAACTATCTCCCCTGCAGGAGCCATGCGCAGTTAAGGTGGCATCTGACGAAAGTTATCCGTCTGAATTCGGCTGAAGGGACACCACGCCTTGGATGACTGAACATGCCTCTGATAGGTGAATTTTTCTGAGTATATAGACTCAGTCTTTGTATTTTGTAATCTATCGATGGGAGAGCGAAGCTCCCAATTGTAAAGTTTTAACAAACACCCTAGTTCCCTGGTTATGCATCTGTATGTAAGATTTCTTGTTTAATGAAAGACAATCTTCTCATCCCATCTAATTTCATCTCATGCTGAGAGAGTTCGTGATCGACTAATTCGCACGAATTATGGCAATTATGTTGTGATAAAGGATTTATTGTGGCATTATTGTATTCTCTGGTTTTCTGCATTTGAATGTAAGAAGATCTTGCGTTTAGATGTCTTCTTCTACAGTCTGTTAGGAACCTGATGTTTATGACAGACCTTTGCATCTCTCTGATACAAGTCTTCCCCCTACTCACCCTTACTACAACTCACTGTATGAAGTTATCTAAGACCTCACTTGCCCATGCATGCCTGGCCTAGTTTCGGAGTTAGAACCACATCGTTTTGAGTTAACTTCCATTCGATCACCCCATTAAAACAAATCGTGACATAAACTGATGGGCGTCGGGCTTTGCTCCTGCTGCAATCCAGGGGTGACTTCCATCGCCGTTGCCGGGGACGAAGTTGAAAATTTTCCCTGGGCAGAACAACATTGAGCCTATGATTCTGAAGGTGCATCAGACATCAGAGCCCTTAAATATTGCTACTGTGCACCTGGAGACTCCACTGTGGCGACTCCATTGTTTCCACTTCACTGTTTCAACTGTAGCTATTGTTAGCACACCTGAAAGCTGACCCTAAGGAGCTTTCTCGAGAAGGTTTCAGCAACTGCTTTCTCAGCCTGAGAAGCTTCCTGGGGTAACAACAACATTAAGATCTCGTCTTTGATGGTGAACAAGGACCAGACACATTCGAAGCTGTAAATCTTTCACCTGGTGACTCCATGATTCAAGGATCAATCAACGACTCCACTGGTTCGATATGGAGAAAATCTTAGCTAAAAGGTTTGCTTTCTGTGACTTTTCCCAGATAGTTGGTTTTCCTAATGCACTTCCTGATAGAGACATATGGGAAAATTTCCTCTCTGAATTTCACGCAAAGAGTTGGGAGGTACCAACCGAGCATTTATTGGACTTTCATGAGGTTATTCATCGACTTAATATCATGCATGAATATGTCCAGATTAAGCTCTTCAGGTATTCATTGAAGGGAGCTGCTCTTGAATGGTGTCGGTCTCTTCCCACTACAAGCATCCGCTCCTTAATAGGTTTTCATACAGCTTTCAATTCATTTTGTAAAGATTATTTTCCAGCTGATTGTTTGTATGAAAACTGTTATGAGGAGTTTTCTTCGCTTCATGAAGCCTTTGCTAGCCCTGAAGACCAGGTCCATGATGAAGCTTTTACTGTGGAGGAAAGCATTTTCCATGAAAATATAGAGGTGTTGAATGATATTAATTGTGTTAGCCCTAGAGCGGAAGCATCTGACATTATATCAGATGCCTCTATTCTTTTAGATATTCATAACGATCAACATGCCTCTTGTGGAAATTGTGAGTTTATAGAGCAAATGTGGTCCATGGTAGATGACTCACCTGGATATCGGGTTGAAGCAGATGTTCCTAGCAGCTCTGCTCATGATGATGAAGACCCTCTCTTTTTGAAAGAGGGGTTAGTTGTGGAAGAGGATTCTTCTCTTTTCCTCCAGGGGGTTTCTCACGATATATTTTTACCTGGGATTAAAGAGAAAAAGATTATGTCCCACTATCCCTAAAAATTTTTTTTTTTACGGGATCACTGTTCTGGAGGAGGATCATATCAATGAAGGACACCCCCTTTTTGATGTATATTATAGTGATGATGAGCAGCAAGCTTGTCCTACATTTGATCACTATAAAGATACTGAAGAGCCAATCAACAAGTAGAACCACCCCATGGTCCCTATTTATGATGAATATGAATTAGACCTGGGGGAGAGCCAAGAAGAGGAGTAGAAAGAACCAGTGGAACAGGTGACTTCCTTCCCGGAGCCCACCCATTCACCTATGCAGACTCATGAAGTTCATCCCTGTAGGAGTAGCTGTGGAGCAGAGCAGGCCTGCTGCTACCCTTTTCACAGGTTTTTCCACTCATTCTATGATCCCGTCAGTGAGTACATGGAGTGGCATGTCCTTTATGCCTTGGAGCCCCCCTATTCCATATCAACTTCAGCCAGTGAGGAGAAGTTGAAGAGTGTAGCCGTTCTGCTGTCACGGTTACACCATCTGCTGGTGATCATCGACAAAAAGAAAGAGCTTCCCTTCAGGAAGTTACTTGATTGGCTATGGTGGAAGTCTGCTTTCACCTATCCCCATGTAAAATGTTTTATTAGTTTAGGATTGTATATAAATAATCTCCTTTGAGCATGTATCTTTATTTTGTTACTTTTATTTTTCGACCTGTATTTTCAGCAGCGGGATGTTTTGAACCTGACTCCATATCCCAACAACAAGGCACTGAAGTTGCGGAATGAGTTCTTAGAGCATCACAGGGACGACTCTATCCCCCATGGAGCCCAATGTTAGCGACAATTCTTGTCTTTGGCATTGAGATATCCAGGTCTGCAGGTTGCATGAGGAGCGCCCAAGCGCAGCGCACATAAGAAGTCCTTCTCGGGCCTAAAATCAAGCGAGCAGGAAAAATTATAATGTCAACGGTTCGGATTCATCCAAAGGAGCAGATCAACGGTTGGTGGGAAATTGCGATTAACAAAGTTGCGTCGAGGTTAGCACAATGGATAGTGCCCATATTGTGTGCAGGGAAAGATAACAGCCGTCCATCCAGAGGATGCGCAGCGCAAGATCTAGTCGCGTCGGTGTTTCGACATTCGAGAGTTCGAAGGGTGAAGGTTCCATGTTGCCCTATATCTCGAAACCCCAAACCCCGAAAGCGCCGAAGGCACCCAAAGTTGGGCCCATAGTATTACGAAGCATTCTCAGCCATCCATCTAAAGGGGACACCTGGCGTCCAATTGAGCCATCTTGTCATTTCGCTCATCGTGACTATGATAAGCAAGGATCAACCCCTCCATATTCGCGAACATCGAAAGCGCCTTCGAGAATAAACGCAGGGTCACAGCCCATAATCACTTGAGAAAGGAAGAGAGTTATGAAAAGGTGCCAAAGCATCGGGTTTTTCCACAGAAGGGAATACCGTGTCCTCCAAGACCAGTTCAGCCCGACTTCGATCCTGGTCCTCGCTAAAGAATTAAATGAAGCTGAACAGAGGTAGTTGAAACCTCAGTTCACTTATTGAATGCAAGGTATGGGGGTTCCGGTAGACAGTCTGCCAGAGACGGTCCTATACACTGATTTTCTCCAAAGGGTCATGGCTGGTCCTCATCTGACTAGAGAAAGTATGCGCACGCCATGTTGGCCTTTAATGTTGCAACTATCTCCCCTGCAGGAGCCATGCAAAGTTAAGGTGGCGTCTGACGAAAGTTATACGTCCAAATTCAGCTGAAGGGACACCACGCCTTGGATGACTAAACATGCCTCTGATAGGAAAATTTTGCTGAGTATATAGACTCAGTCTTTGTATTTTGTAATCTATCGATGGGAGAGCAAAGCTCCCGATTGTAAAGTTTTAACAAACACCCTAGTTCCCTGGTTATGCATCTGTATGTAAGATTTCTTGTTTAATGAAAGACAGTCTTCTCATCCCATCTAATTTCGTCTCATGCTGAGAGAGTTCATGATCGACTGATTCGCACGAATTATGACAATTATGTTGTGATAAAGGATTTATTGTGGCATTATTGTATTCTCTGGTTTTCTGCGTTTGAATGTAAGAAGATCTTGCGTTTAGATGTCTTCTTCTACAGTCTGTTAGGAACCTGATGTTTACGACATACCTTTTCATCTCTCTGATACAAGTCTCCCCCCTACTCACCCTTACTACAACTCACTGTCTGAAGTTATCTAAGACCTCACTTGCCCATGCATGCCTGACCTAGTTTCAGAGTTAGAACCACAATGTTTTGAGTTAACTTCCATTCGATCACCCCATTAAAACAAATCGTGACATAAACTGATGGGCGTCGGGCTCTGCTCCTGCTGCAATCCAGGGGTGACTTCCATCGCCAATAATTCCTTTCATTTTGTTCATAAATCTGGATCACTTACATAATTAATTATCTTAAGTTCCTAAGGGAGAGAAACTAATTACAAGTGGGGAAAAAGTGAGTTCCTTGAGTTCAAAGTGTAAAAAAGGGCACATGCATATATATTGTGGGGAATTTAGAATAATTTTCATTCTTGGCCACTATTATTGAATGATGTTCATCATTCTTACCATGGCTGGAGAGTGTAGCTATAGAGCTTTGGTTACCCTGCAAATCCTTGGTGGTTTTGGTTTGAAGAGGTAGGTTGTCAGGCTTGTAGATAAATTCTCTTGCGTGAGAGAATTGTTGGAAATAGGTTTCCCTATATGTTGTCCTAAGGGTGTCGTAACTCTTTGAGAGCATCCTTTTGTTCCAAGTTCCATAGGGCTCAAATAATTCCCGATCGGTTTGCTGTTGAATCCCTGTAAATGAAGTGGGATAGCCGAAGGACTGTTGAGCAGAGAAGGGGTACACTTCATGGGGTGGGATAGGCCGAGGGGAATGAGAGGTTGTGAGGTGGAACTATTGCTAGAGTTGGTGCCATGGGCCTTGTATTGTTTTTATGAGTTTTGTATGACCTTAGTGGGACCAGTAAGAGAACCTTTTCCCTGGTGGAGTCATAGCCCTAACTTGGGGGTGACTCAATGCTGAGATATTATCAGAAATGCAGTCTATGGATGGGAGAAAGGTCTGGGGTTTGTAGATGACTTACAAAATATAAGTGTTATTTTGTATGTGTGTTATATGTCATTTACTATGTGAATGATTATATAAACTTTTTGTGCTTTAATGTACATATTTATGCATGATTTTCATGTTGTTATCACTGCATATCTATTTCATATGTAGAGCATGTTATTTAATTAATTGGTATTAGAGAGGAAAAAATTGTGTGGCTTGACCCAACTCGGGGCTAGGGATGTTATATAGGATGGGATCCAATGAGTTTATTAATATACCATTTCATGAAAGTTCTAGTCAAAGTGCATTGAAACAAGCATAACCTAATAAATAGTCACCAATACTATTTGATGAACGTTATAAGTGAAAACATATTATGTGATTGCAATGATCTTCTCTAGCACACCCTACAAACTTTGGAATTTGTCTAAATGAATCTTGGTAGGAATGGAAGGATATAAGAAGGATTATGCTAGATGGGAACATTTGTAAGCTCTGTCAAATATGGAAGGTTAAGACTAGCCATTTATTGGAGATTTGGTGTGCGAGTTAGATTATCATTTTCATGATTGGTATTGTTAGTATTATGTGGACTATTTCCTGCCATGTTGGAGATTGGACTAATCAATGGAGTCTATTCATGAGAAACATATGAGTATGAACTAGATGGTGATGAAATGCACTTAAAAGAGCTCGAACATGATGAACTCAAAAGTGTAGGAGGGAGTGGAGGCCTACTATGTTTTATCCTCACATGATGAGTGGGATAAATGACAATACTAAGGATACCAAGTAAAGGAAAATGATCTTGGATCCTAGGAAAACACATAAGGAAGATATGAGGTGCAATCTTGATTAGGTGTGACTATTCCTCTCAACAAACAACGATAACTATCTTAGAATAAGGAAGAGAAAACAAACAATTTGTCTAATGCAAATGAAAAATAAACAAAATAAATTCCTAAAGAAATAATATTCACCCTATAAAAGGAAAAGGCTCACTAACCTAAGAGGTGCTACTGCTAAAAAAAATTATGGGAGATGAGAGGAATAGTCACACCTAGTCAAGATTGCAAACGTTTCTCAACAAATTGTAATGAGCTCTAGTGTGAGTAAAAGAGTGAAAGGTAGAACAATGACCTTCTAAACATTCAAATTTATGGGAGATGAGGTCTAGAAAAAGAGTTACTAGAAGTGTGAAAGATATAGTTATAGTGAAAGACTAATGAATGTCCACTGAGCAACCTCTCCATGGATATGTAGAATAAGTTACCTTTCTTTCAGCTAAAAACAATGATTTGGGGATCTTGAGTATAAAAGAGAAATGTATCTCAATCCCCCCTCAAGTCTCAACCTTGGCATTATCCACTCTTAGAGAGCATGCCTATTATATAATGGGTTTTGAACCATATCTTACAGAAATGATTTTAAGTTCCTTGAAGTTCAACAACTAAGCCTCAATATACATGGATGTGGAAAATTATTTAGATATCTATCCCCATAACCCCAACTTATCTAAAATATTATTTTTCTCCCCAAGAAAGGAATTTTAGTTGGTTAAAACTGTTTATTTTAAGATTGAAGTTAGTAATATGGCCGAAGTATTTGAATTAAAGTTTGACTTGTATACAGAGAAGGTGTGTATAACAAAAAAATATTCCTTGAAAAATAACTAAAAATAGAAAACTCTTTTCTTTAAACAAAATGTAACTTTACCTAATCTTGTTAGCAACACACTAGCAAGCTTATTCCCTATTCTACCTTACTCAAGAACTTGAGTAAGGTACAAGTAAAATAGCATGCATTTCAAATATCAAAAGCAAAGCAAAACATGAAGTAAATAATGAAAATTATCTTATTATGCCAATGCAAATAAGGACTTACAAACAACATTTCAATAGTGGTTGTTGTAGCAAAATGGGTTCCTGCCTTTATGGATGGTTTTTATACTTCTTGCTTGCTCCAATTCTAATTCTAAATTTGGTGGTAGTGGTTGTTGTAGCAAAATGGGTTCTTGCCTTTATGGATGGCTCTTTTACTTTTTGCTTACTCCAATTCTAATTCTAAGTTTGGTGGTAGAAGTGAAATTCAAAACAACAACAAAAAAAGGGTAAAGTAACATCAAGGGATTTATTTATAGGTGATATGGATTTTTCTTTAAAACCGATTTCATTGTAAACTATCACATACCATTAATGAAGAAATAGAATATATAACTAATGAGAACTAAATCAATGAGATGCAATTTTTTTTTTACATTAAATCTATAATATGGATTTTTAAAATTTGACATATTATAGGATTTTTAAAATTTGACATATATGTGTTGTAAAAAAACATAAGTTGAATGCCCTGCTATCAATTTTTTTTTAATAAATCAGGGGTTTGATATAATTTATTACAATAAGACTAAGATCAAATGATGATGGAAATGAGTATTAAAACTGCGATAAGATCAAATGATGATGGAAATGAGTATTAAAACTGCGATAAAATAAGTTGAATGCCATGTTATCAATTTTTGTTCAAATCTGGGGTTTGATATAGTTTATTACAACAAGACTAAGATCAAATGATGATGGAAATGAGTATTAAAGCTGTAATAAAATAAGTGAGCAAAATTATACTAATAATCCTATATATATGTGATGACATAAATTAAATTCAATATAACATTTTTTTTAACTAATAATTATAATAAATAATAAATGTTTATAAACCAAAATATATACAATATTAAATTTTTTAAATAATAATTAATATATGTGAAATAGTATGATAATTTTAATAAATAATAAATATTTATAAACCAAAATATATAAAATATCAAAATTTTTAAATAATAATTAATATATGTGAAATATTGTGATAGTTTTGATAGCCTTTTTCTTCAAGTTTGATGGCCCCTGTAAGGAGAAACCAAAAAATTTAGCCGAATAAGAAGGAGACACCAAAAAATTTAGCCGAGTTGGTGTGGCTTAAATACTCTTATCATCTTTTTATAGTTTTTAAGTAGAGAATTAGCAAATTGGAAAAAATATATTATTTAATATATAGAAATTATAAATTCATCCTAATTCAATAATTTTTAATCATATAAATTTCTGTGATAGTTTTAAGTATATTAAGAATTCATATTGATGAAACTTTTATCAGTAAAATTTATATGGAATTTATCTCTCACACATGCTATTGTATCTCAAATTAAATTCCATGCGCATCCTCGCATCTCCCAAATTAAAGAATAGGTTTTGTTGTCGTAATAACATGATTCCATGGTTTAACGAGTGTCTAAATGTCGACTACAGCAGCACAAAACATTTGCGGGACAATTACAACTGCTACACACGCCTACATTAAAATTGATAGCACCATGTCTGTAAGTATCTTAAAATTTGATTGTGATAAGACGAAGATGCCGTCTCCGACAGTTACACTGTCATTGTTAATGGACCGGACCGCGTTTTTTCAACCAGATGCATGTGCAGTGGCCCCTACGCTTCATTGTTCACACGCATGGTCGCCCTCACGCGGGTTCAATCAGTCATGTGAGATGCTTGCCATGGCTGCAACTGCTGTTAAATCAACTTGGGAGGCCAGGCACCAAAAACTACGACACTACGTCCCCCACCTATTCGAGGTGCTACATGCTCAACAGTAGAATGACATGAAGTTTTTGTAATACAATTATTATGTAGAAAGGCGTATACTTATTAGAAATTAGAAATGGGCATATTTAATCATCTTTTAACCATAAATTTCAATAGTATAATTATCAATTGAAGATGCTGGCATATTATTTGTAGTCGTTCCAAATCAATGAATGAAATCTCATGTTCATAACTTTCTTGCATTTTTAAATTACTGTGTGACCATCTAATTGTCACTTTAAAAAATGATTAGAAAACTTAATTCCAACCCTTTCAAATGAAAAAACCAAGAAAGAGTAATTGCACTATGTCAATTAGGGTTTTCTTTAACTAGGCGCCTGATTTGTACTGCATTGATAATTTTACCAACCGACACTAGTTTGCTGCTGTATGGTTATCAATTAAAGATACTGGCATATTCTTTGTAGTCCTTTCAAATCAATGAATGAAGTCTCATATTCATAACTTTCTTGCATTTTGAGGGAGTAAGTTAAACTGTTTACTTTCTAACATTTACTTAATATAATTAAAAAATTACTTTGTGACCATTTAATTACCAGATTAGCAAACTTAATTCCAACCCTTTCAAATTCTCTGTTCTTGACTAGCTTAATGTGAATTTGTCAGTAGTAATACAGTGAGCTGCATGGATTCTAACAACCCAAATGAAAAAACCAAGAAAGAGTAATTGCACTGTATCAATTAGGGTTTTCTTTAACTACACACTGGATTTGTACTGCTTTGGCAATTTTACCAACCAAAACCTTTGAGAATTTTACCAACCAAAACCTTTAAACATTCACCAGCCATGAGTTTATGACTGTGCTAATATATACACATCTGATAATTGAACTCTGGTTTCAAGAATGTAGTGGCCTGGTTTGATAGACAAATTGATGATACCAATTAAACGTATTGATGTAAACATGTGAACCGTTCGGAGCACGATGGATGGAATTCGTACAAAACATAACATGTTCTGTCTACAATTGGTTCAGCACTCGCTGAATCAACAAGGGAGCCATGTCGACGGTTCAGTCTCTATATATTTGAAACTCCTCAGCAGACCCATGCAGCATACGAATTCTGTTTTTAGGAATACCTAATCATCCTCCTGTTTTGATCTCTTTCTTTCTGGGTTCTGCTATACATATCCTCCTCATTCTGGTGAGCTCTCTGTTTCTTTGAAGATTATGCTTAAATATAGTACTCAATCGTTATTTAAGTCAAGGTATAATCAGTAGAAAATGCGCCTTTTCTTACCTCTTTTATATTGGGTGTGAAGGCAGTTCAATGGCACTTGTAAAAAGAATATCAATGCTTACACTATTGGAGCTCCTGTGGCTCTGTCCTCGAGCTTACGGGCAAGATGGGGGTTGGCAAACTGCACATGCCACTTTCTACGGGGGCAGCGATGCTTCTGGCACCATGGGTATGTTTATACATGTTAAACCATTTACCTCTTAGATTATTACTTCAGTCATTACTTTTTTTTTTTTTTGAAGATGGACATAATTAATTAATGATCTTTTAATTTTTATAATTAATCTTGGTGGTTTTCTCAGTCTGGTCTTCTCAGTCTAGCCATTGTTTGTGTTATCCAAATGGGCATAGTTAAATAACTTGCAAAGCATGCCATTTAGAGTCTCTTTTATGGATCGGTTTACACAAGTTCTGATAGTTCTGATACTTATGAGAACTGTTTTTTTTTCTACCAAAAGTCTAAGGTAAACCTAATTAGGGTTTATAAATGAAATAAGCCTTTGTACGTGCATCAACCACAATCATGTGACTCTGCTAGTTAATATAGCTACCGATTTCTTTCTAGTGGATAACCCTTAAATTGTATTTGTCATGCTTTAAAAACTTCTTCCTCTGATCGTCATTCTTATTTGAGAATGTTACAGGAGGAGCGTGTGGATATGGTAATCTGTACAGCCAAGGCTACGGAACGAACACTGTTGCTTTGAGCACTGCGCTTTTCAACGATGGGTTCAGCTGTGGAGCCTGCTATGAAATGAAATGCAATAACGATCCCCAGTGGTGTTTGCCAGGAATTGTCACGGTAACAGTCACCAACTTCTGCCCGCCAAACTCCAACGGTGGATGGTGCAATCCACCATTGCAGCACTTCGATATGGCCGAGCCTGCTTTTCAGCAGATCGCTATATACAAGGGTGGAGTTGTCCCCATCCTCTATAGAAGGTACTTGGAATAATTCCTATTCTCTATACACAACCCGATCTGGTCTGTCCTGATTTTGAAATTAATACTTTGTGATGGGTCTATTGCAGGGTCCCCTGCTCGAGGAAGGGAGGAATTCGTTTCACCATCAACGGCCATTCCTTCTTCAATCTAGTCCTCATTACAAACGTAGGAGGAGCAGGGGATGTTCACTCAGTTTCGATAAAAGGATCAGGGGGTGTTTGGCAGGCCATGTCGCGCAACTGGGGACAGAACTGGCAAAGCAATTCCAACCTCGACGGTCAGAGCCTGTCCTTCCAGGTCACCACCAGCGACGGCAGGACGACCGTTTCCTATAACGTAGCTCCTTCTGGCTGGCAATTCGGCCAGACTTTTGAAGGAAGCCAGTTCTAAAATGAAGGACCTTATGGAAATTGCAGTAAGTGAATAATTGGATTATGAATGCGGAGAGCTCTGGGATTCGGTGGTGTCTCATTATTGGCACCCGTTCTCATTCCTTCACTCTGCTTACTATCTTAATGTGAAATTATACAGTTATGGTGTGTACTGTAATTCAGATGCGAATTGGTATTCTCAGACTAATAACACTGAATTGATTGATTCATTTGTTTCATAATTATATTAGTGGTACCATATCTGGAATCGTTAAAGTGGTGCGGGGCCAATATTTCAGATTCATGTTATCTGTGTTTGCGACCAGCATAGTTTCAGAAGGATTGCTGCAAATCTCGTCTAACACACATCGCCAAAATAATTCGGAGCATTTGTTACTAGAGCTTTGCAAAAAATGAAAACATATGCCTTGGTGTTTAGTAACGTTTGGGTAATAAAAATAACGTCTTAACCTCCGCTCCCACGAATTTCTGTGAGTTAGTAAAAGCACCTATCAAATGTGAAGCAACTATCAAATATGAAGGGTTGGGTTATATTTCAATTCAATGGTTATGCATAAAATGATTATTATGGGAAAATATTTTAAATTTTACATTTTTATATAAAAATATTTAAATTTTTTAAATATAAAATAATTATTTGTGTGAAAATTTAATTCTTAATTTACCATTCTTTAAACATTATATATATATATATATATATATATAATTATTTTCCAAATAATCAATGAATAGATGCCTTAACAGTAATATAAAAAAACCAATATTGCATCAGCCTGCATTTTCAACATCTAGTTTTCAAGCTTTGGAAGTTTCGGGAGCTTGGGAACTAGTTGGGAACCTCCCCAATTTGTTGGGAATTCTTTTGGGAATTTGGGAGATTTTTGGAAGCTTCAACATCAAAGAAATGGGAACTTGGGAACAGTGTCCTAAAAGAAGAGCTTTAAATTAGAATTATTTTAAATTAAAATGTAAATATATTTATTACAAATACATAATTTCTTATAAATATTTTCATTATATTTAATCAAAATATGACTATAAAACTAAGACTAAACTATACATAAATATTATTTCAAAAATTAGTAAAGTAAAAAAACTTAATAATACTCACTTTATAGTTGTGGATATGAAAAACTTTTAATGCATTTATGTTTTCTTTCAAGCCCAAACTAAACATGAAAGTCTAATAAATCAATACCCTATCCACAACAAGTATTTGCTCCACTCTGTTGTTGATACCAACCAACCATATCATTGACTTTTATTATATTTTCATATTAGAAGAGTAGTACTATTTTGTTTTTTTCAATAAAAAAAAGAATAATGCTTCAAATTTACAAAGATGTTTAAAGTTTATATATGTAAAGTTTAATTTTAAAAAGATGTTAAAATTGTATATATGTATTTTCAATTTTGTTTC
>ML815075.1:11893-58220 GCA_009831015.1 Picea engelmannii
TTTCTGGGATGTCCTTCAGTTTCTTGACGAAGCTAGGAGCTTCTAAGGTGGTCGACCATTTGTTGCACGCCTCTACCAGACGTCTGAAGGAGGAGGCTGGGGATGGAGGGGGCGGGGGCTCCCCTCCCTGACCTGCCATGGCGACTCTCAAACCCTAACGCACCAGGTCACGCGATTTGACGAGAGCGGATCACATCAACAACCATCAATAGAGTACATCTTACTTTACCTTCTCCTCTCTTTTTCGATAAGCAAAACGAGTTTATAGGAATGGTTGTGTCCAAATGATTATTTCTGTCTTGGTATAGGGGTCAATAATCCAAGGAAAAATTCACCTGTTCGCAGAGGAATATTTCCGTAACAAAAATTGACGACTCCACTAGGGAACAAATTTTCAATTTGTTCTTTTCTTGGTTAGTCCATGACTTTTTCCTATCCTTAGATCCTATCTGCTGATTTAATCTGTTTTTACATCTCTTTTGTCTTTGCTAGTTGTCTCACAGAGCCTCTTACTGAATTTTGTTGAGTTACTAAGATTTTTGAGCTTTTTCTCAAACTTTCCTCATAACTAGCACCCCTCTGCAGTTCAAGTCAGAGCGTTGTTGCTTAATCAACACTCCCCTAGAGTCTACTAGGAAACGCTCTAGTGCTTTGATTACCAGAGCGTCAATTTTCCTTTCTTTGGGAAATTTCAGGGTTTCTTGCTTGTTGGGTATAGTCTTTGAATTTCTTTCTCTAACTTAGAACTTATTCTGTCTAATCTTGTCCTTTGTTTGACCAAAACTTGCTACCTTTCATTCTTTTTAGTCCTTATTGAGTTTGTGCTGTCTGTCCTGATTGCAAAATCGACCTTTCTCTCTCAAAATTGGTTTCTTTTTGCCACTCTTCTCGATTATCTGATTGATTGGAGGATTTCATAGGGAAGATCGTCGATCACAGATCTATTGTTTTCTTTATCCTTGATCCCTTACTCAATTCATGAATAATGTAAAGTATGACTTTTGGTTTCTTAGTGTTTTTCTTTGAGTGAACAATATGGTACTGGTTTTTCTTTCGGTCTCTTGTTTACTGTTGAGAGCGTCTTTGTTTGCATGCTTTTTGCTTCTTACTTTTTCCTATCACGGTAGTGAACCTTTTTTCATTATTAGTGAAAAAATTAAGTATTGAATGAACATTTTAGTTTGCATCCGCAATCAAACAAAGAAGTATTTATATGCATTGGTTTGGATATTAGAAAAGTTTTCTTTATAATTTGGCAATTGTCTAACTTCTTGTTTGAAAACAAAATAGCATTAAAATTTGCATTCTTGAGTGTTTGTTAGTGACGAAAGAAAATAAACTCTTATCCTTCTCGTAGCTAGAAGTTCATTAAAAAGAAAATTTTCATATCATTCTTTTTACCTTCTTTCAGAGTCGAGTCTCAAACATCATCAGTTTCACTATCATTCACCCTTGTGTAACAAACAACCAAAAAAAGAAATGCTAATTAAAATTGAACTAGAAAATTTTATTTATTTATTTATCTTTACAACAACAATAGACTAGGACTAGTGATTTGGAATAGGCTGTGAGAATAACTGTCCAAAGCATTCAAAACAAACTCAGAATCTTGTGACAGGGAGAGAGAATCCAACCTTCGTATAAGCATAGCTGGGATCCCCCTCTTACACAGGGGTTAAACACGAGGTCACATGCGGGAGAGCAACGAAGATTATCTCTCCGAGGTTTAACCAATCGCAGTAGTACGGTCATATATTGGGGGTTCTTCTTGAGGATCGTTTGTTTTCATTTGGTCTTAGAGCTTCGTGAATTTCGAATCCGTTCAGGGTCCTCTGGGGTTTACCGATCCATTTGTCTTCAGTTCTCTTGAGGAATTTCGGACTTGGTATCATGCCAATACGTTCATACTCGATTGCCAACTGTACCCGCCCAGAGGCTGACTGTGAGTTGGTATCCTTAGTGGCCATAATCTTTAGGGTCCTTACAAGAGGTGACAGTGAAGGAAAGTCTTCGTTGTACCTGGAATAGACGTTGGTCAAACTCACTCGGGCTCTTTGGAGGGTAACCCACGGGTAAAACTGTGAGGGAACTTGCACCAAGGCATAAGTCTGTTAAGCAAACCACCAACGTAACTGGTCCACCCGCTCAAATCTTAGCCCCTTCTCACTTTGGCCACACGATGTTGGATTTCATCACCAACTAGTACGTTCATTGAGAGAAGTTATTTTTATTTTGCTTGTTGGTTTTCTAGGATTTTTTAGCAAATGCTGTTTGTTTACTTTAGTTGTCCTTAAAATTGGTATTGTGGCTGATAAAGGTCTTCGTAGATCACGTAGGATGCAAGGGTTGCCTCTAGAAGGCTACAAACCCATACCTCCAAACTCACCTAAAGATACTTACCGTGAAGAGGTCGAAAACTATTCGAACGCTAGGAGTGCCGTCACTCCTTTGATCAAAAATCCCGAGAGAGATTTAGTTGCGGTTCAGGAAGGTCCCACCCTTCCTGCAAACCCGATTTTGGAAATTCCTTACGACCCACTCCTTATCCGAGTAGACTCCTCGGGTAACATCGTAGTAGAATATCACCCTAGCCTACCGTCAAGGCCATATGATCAACTAGACATGGAACCACGACAACCAACTTCCAATGAAGAATACACTACCCCTGTTCGTTCTATTGAAATGGTAGATATACAACAAACTCTCGTTCATCCTATATGGAGAACTCCATCAGGTCGGGATCTTTACACCCAAAAAAAAAAATGCTAATTAAAATTGAACTAGAAACGTTTTTATTTTATTTTTTATCTTTACACCAACAATAGACTAGGACTAGAGCTTTGGAATATGTTGTGAGAATAACTCTCCAAAGCGTTTAAAACAAACTCAGAATCTTGTGATAGGGAGAGAGAATCCAACCTTCGTATAAGCATAGCTGGGATCCCCCTCTTACACAGGGGTTAAACACGAGGTCGCATGCGAGAGAGCAACAAAGATTATCCCTCTGAGGCTTAACCAATCGCAGTAGTACGATCATATATTGGGGGTTCTTCTTGATGATAAATTGTTTTCATTTGGTCTCGGAGTTTCGTGAATTTCGAATCCGTTCAGGGTCCTTTGGGGTTTACCGGTCCATTTGTCTTCTGTTCTCTTGAGGAATTTCGGACTTGGTAACATGCCCATACGTTCATAGTCTATTGTTGACTATACCCGCCCAGAGGCTGACTGGGAATTGGTATCCTTAGTGGCCATAATATTTAGGGTCGTTAGACAAGGTGACAGTGAAGGAAAGTCTTCGCTGTACTTGGAACAGACGTTGGTCAAACTCACTCGGGCTCCTTGGAGGGTAACCCACGGGTAAAACTGTGAGGGAACTTGCACCAAGGCGTAAGTCTGTTAAGCAGGACACCAACGTAACTGGTCCACCCACTCAAATCTTAGCCCCTTCTCACTTTGATCACGTGATGTTGGATTTCATCACCAACTAGTACGTTCATTGAGAGAAGTTATTTTTTTTTGCTTGTTGGTTTTCTAGATTTTTTTAGCGAATGCTGTTCGTTTACTTTAGTTGTCCTTAAAATTAGTATTGTGGCCGATAAAGGTCTTCGTAGATCATGTAGGATGCAAGGGTTTACTCCAGAAGGCTACGAACCCATACCTCCTAACTCACATGAGGACACTTATCGTGAAGAGGCCAAAAACTATTCGGACGCTGGGAGTGTCATCACTCCTTTGATAAAAAATCCAGAGAGAGATTTAGTTGTGGTTCAGGAAGGTCCCACCCTTCCTGCAAACCTAACTTTGTAAATTCCTTACGACCCACTCCTTATCAGAGTAGACTCCTCGGGTAACATCATAGTAGAAGATCACCCTAGCCTACCGTCAAGGCCATACGATCAACTAGATATGGAACCACGACAACCAACTTCCAATGAAGAATACACTACCCTTGTTCGTTCTACTTAAATGGTAGATCTACAAAAAACTCCTGTTCATCCTATATGGAGAACTCCATTAGGTCAGGATATTTACACCCAAAAAAAATAAATGCTAATTAAAATTGAACTAGAAACTTTTATTTTTTTATTTTTTATCTTTACACCAACAATAGACTAGGAATAGAGCTTTGGAATATGCTGTGAGAATAACTCTCCAAAGCGTTTAAAACAAACTCATAATCTTGTGATAGGGAGAGAGAATCCAACCTTCATATAAGTATAGCTGGGATCCCCCTCTTACACAGGGGTTAAACACGAGTTCGCATGCGGGAGAGCAACGAAGATTATCCCTCCAAGTCTTAACCAATTGCAGTAGTACGATCATATATTGGGGGTTCTTCTTGAGGATCAATTATTTTCATTTGGTCTCAGAGCTTCGTGAATTTCGAATCCGTTCAGGGTCCTCTAGGGTTTACCGATCCATTTGTCTTCAGTTCTCTTGAGGAATTTCAGACTTGGTATCATGCCCATACGTTTAGACTCGATTTTCGACTGTACCCACCTAGAGGCTGACTGAGAATTGGTATCCTTAGTGGCCATAATATTTAGGGTCCTTACACGAGGTGATGGTGAAGGAAAGTCTTCGCTATACCTGGAACAAACGTTGGTCAAACTCACTCGGGCTCCTTCGAGGGTAACCCACGGGTAAAACTGTGAGGGAACTTGCACCAAGGCGTAAGTCTGTTAAGTAGGCCACCAACGTAATTGGTCCACCCGCTCAAATCTTAGCCCCTTCTCACTTTGATCACGTGATGTTGGATTTCATCACCAACTAGTACATTCATTAAGAGAAGTTATTTTTTTTTGCTTGTTGGTTTTCTAGATTGTTTTAGCGAATGTTGTTCGTTTACTTTAGTTGTCCTTAAAATCGGTAT
Source organism: Picea engelmannii (assembly GCA_009831015.1). Taxonomy (NCBI): domain Eukaryota; kingdom Viridiplantae; phylum Streptophyta; class Pinopsida; order Pinales; family Pinaceae; genus Picea; species Picea engelmannii. The sequence continues at coordinate 16,767 of ML815075.1, forward strand.
TGTGGCCGATAAAGGTCTTCGTAGATCACGTAGGATGCAAGGGTTTCCTCCAGAAGGCTACAAACCCATACCTCCTAACTCACCTGAAGACACTTACCGTGAAGAGGCCAAAAACTATTCGGACGTTGGGAGTGCCGTCACTCCTTTGATAAAAAATCCAGAGAGAGATTTAGTTTCAGTTCAGGAAGGTCCCACCCTTCCTGCAAACCCGACTTTGGAAATTCCTTACGACCCACTCCTTATCCGAGTAGACTCCTCTGGTAACATCGTAGTAGAAGATCACCCTAGCCTACCGTCAAGGCCATATGATCAACTAGACATAGAACCACGACAACCAACTTCCAATGAAGAATACACTACCCCTGTTGGTTCTACTGAAATGGTAGATCTACAACAAACTCCTATTCATCCTATATGGAGAACTCCATCAGGTTGGGATCTTTATGAAAAATTTAATTTTGGCGGACCACTCTTTGACCCTCCACATACATCTACCACCACCGGTGTAGATGCATGACCATCAGGTTAGCATATTGACCATCCCGTCGGACAAATGATCAATACCGCTACCACTTCAGTACAAGTTAAAAGTGAAACAAGAGTTGTGTTACTTGGTCATTTGCAAAGTACCTTGACGGTTACACCTACCATCCCTTTTCAAGCAATGACTTCATATACTCTAGAAAACCCCATTGGGACACCTTCACATTAAAGGATGCAAAACTCTTCCATACAACAAAACCCAACTGCGGGACAAATCCCTACTGGGGGGCAACCCTCGTTCAGTGGACAAAACCCTACCGGGAGACAATCGTCCTTCAGTGCACAAATTTCGACTGGGTGGCAACTCCCTTTTACCGATCAAATACCAGTTGCTACAGAATTGATGACAAGGGGAAAATTCAACCCTTCGTTTATCAGAAACCTGCCATAATCCTAGGGACCACCCCAAGGAAGAATTTTTCATCAGCCACATCAGGAAGGATCATCAAACCCCAACCCGCAGGGAGGAACCTTAAATCCCAATCCTTCTGGATTACATTTTGGACAACCCTTCCCAGGAGTCCTGAATCCCACTTGGGGTCCTCAAGGTCAACCATCTTTTTCTCTCCAAGGGAAAATTCCTTACCCTCCTTAAGGTCAACCTAGTTACCCTCCTCAAGGGAAAACTATCCTCCCCTGGTTTATAGTGGTTATCCCCCCCAGGGGAAAATGGGTTTCCCTTCTCCTTTTATGCAAATCCCTCAACAAATGAATCCTACTTTTGCTGGTCAAAATCAACAGCATATGAAAGGACCTGCTGGATACAACTATCCACCACAACTAGTTTACGATCCTACTGGTGTTTCTATGCCACACCAATATGATCCTCAAGACAATCGACAATTACCGTTCTTAGCCACTTTAGATCTACCGGATCTGCCGAGATTAACAAATGATCCCATATTACACTCCCCTTTTTGGCCAGTCATTCCTGCCAAATTACCTTTTGGTACTCCAAAATTCGATGACAAACTTGGTGAAGACCCTAATAATCACATCATGACTTTTCATTTGTGGTGTTCATCAAACTCTCTGATGGATGATTCTATCCGTTTACGTCTTTTCCAGCATACACTCACGGGTTCAACAACTAGATGGTACATTGAGTTACAATGTAGAAATTTTCAAGATTTTAATTCACTTGCCATGGATTTCCTCACCCACTTCCAATTGTCTATCCGCTATGAAACTGACACAAAACTTTTGACGTCCCTTCGTCATACTAACTCTGTACATATTTCTGATCATATTCATGAATGGAGACGACGATGACGGTTGATCAAAGCAACCATTCCAAACCAATTGCTGGCTGAGTGGTTCACCAAATCTCTATTACCTCCTATTGCTTGAGATGTAACCATGGGTGGTGTAGTCACAGAAGAGGAAGCCATTGCTCGTGCCTAGTATTTAGATTTGGTTTATTCCCAATCCGGTACTTTGTATGAATTGATTCCAAACGCTTCCCGTACATGAACTGATCCATCAAAACCATCCTCCACCATTCATTTAGATGGAGTTATCGGTTCTGTCAAAACCCAATCCGGTTCATAATTGACCAACACAACCAATCATTCAATCATCACCCCAGCTACCATGCCGAATCCACTCTCATCAAACTCCACCCCAACTCAAGTATCCGAAGTGAATGCAGCCCAATCAACTTCTCCACAACAATCAAGGGGAAAAATAAAACTAAAAATAAACCCAAGAAAAATAATAATCAAAATGAAAATCCAAAAACACAAGCACAACCACCTGCTACTGAAAAACAACCATAGCACAAACCAAAATTTCCATGTTTCATTTGTGCTGAAGATCACTACACATGATATTCTCCCTATCGGGACGAAGTTGCTAAACTTTTCAAAGGAAATTCTCAACCCGTTGTATTGACACATCCTTTTCCATAACATCAGTCACTAGTTGCACAAAATCCTGCACCTCCAACATGAAGTAACCCAGGTCATCTTCCTAACGAGGATGCTTCATCGAGTGCACACATTTATATGTTTAATGGGGTAGATTTGACCACTCACACTACGACATATGACACACCACCAAGTAAACCTGGTAAGGAAAACGTAACTAATGGGACTGTACTGGATCCACCATCCACTTCAGCTACTCCTCCGTCTGGACCTCTCCAGATTGAGAAACCAAGTTTTTAATCTATCCTACTCCCACCCAAGAGCACAATCAGAAAGTCGATCTTTAATCCTAATTCTCGTGCCGCTCCAAACTACAACATTGTTGAAGATTTGGCCCAAGCACCTTGCGCTATATTAGCTCTCGAAGTTCTACAACACTACCCTAACCAACATAGAACTTTCTTGGCAGCCATTAGAGCTATAGATCCCGAGTCATCCAATAATATCACATTCAATCTGGATAATTTTAAATCACGACTCTCTCAGCAACTTGCCAAATCGATGTTGTTGTCCATAATCAACATATTGATCGCATGATCTTGGATGAAGGAGCATCAACATATGTCATGTCCTTAGCTTACTGGAAAGGCCTTAAATCACCTGGTCTTAATCAATCTCCCACCATGTTATGAACATTTGATGGAAGAGGTTTCTGACCTCATGGATTATTACAATCCTTAGCCGTTCAACTGGGAGGAAAAACTGTTTCTGTCGATGTTGAAGTAGTCGATGCTCCCCTTGATTATAACTTGTTGCTAGGAAGAAATTGGTTCTATGCTATGATTGTTGTTGCTTCATCAGTTTTTTAATGTGTCCAATTCCCTCATCAAGGTAAAATTGTGACCATCGATTCCTTAGATTACCGCACCCCTGATGCTCGCACTCAAACAACCAACAATATTACATTTTTGGGAGACTCAAAAATTACTTATGAAAGTGTTGGGGTAGGTCTCATCAATTATTCTTTTCTCATGGGTACTTTCCCTACACCTGTTCCTCCAACCACGCAACACATCACAACGATTAATATGATTTCAATTATGGTACATCAATCCCTTGAATAATTTGATTCGTGGATCGTACCTAGTCCCTTAGAATTTGATACACTAGATGACACTATGCCACTTAGTCCTGCAGAGGCTGAATACAACGCCATTCAGTCTGCCTCTCCTTCACTGGACGACCAACATCTTCTCGCGTCTACTTTATATTCTCTACCATCCTGGTTAGATTCCCTATCCTCCACTTTCGATTACATCCTACATATTTTTCCATTAGATGAATCTATTAGGGAAATGCTTAGTATCAAGGAGGCACCATGGGATGACAACCACCATTGTTCGTCATTTCTTCCCACTTTGGATGAGATTGAGAAATATATTTCCTTTATCTTTCCTACCGATATCATCGACTCTCCCCAATCTCCGATACTCACTCAGGATACCATCTCTGAGGCGAATTTAAGAAATATCTCTCAAACAATTAGTGTTAACATATCCATAAAAGAAGGTATTGTGGAAAACATACAACTAGGTGCTAATTGTTCAACTGAAGAGGTTGAAACTTGTACCGCCTTGTTTAAATAATTTCACGACATCTTCGCTTGGAGCTACGAAGAAATGCTTGGGATCGATCCTTTGATCGTTGTGCATGAAATCAAAACTTACCCAGGAGTCAAACCTGTGAGACAGAAACTTCACTCGGTTCATGCCAAAAAAACTGCGACAATCAAGGCAGAAGTAGAAAAATTATTAAAATCTAGTTTTATTTATCTCATCCCTCTGACTGAATGAGTTTCCAACATTGTTCCGGTCACCAAGAAACAAGGGACAATTCATGTTTGTGTCGATTATCGGGATCTAAATAAGGCTTGTCTGAAGGACAATTACCCTACACCCTTTATCAACCAAATTATCGATAATTGCGTCGGAAGTGTCATTTTCTGGATATAACTAGATCGACATTTTACCGGCTGATCAACACAAAACTGCCTTCATCTGTCCATGGGGGACTTTCGCCTATCGAAAATTACCTTTTGACCTTAAAAATGCTGGAGCCACATTTCAACGGGCTATGTCGTATGCATTACACGACATTAAACATATCATTGAACCTTATCTTGATGACTTGCCAGCTCACTCGGCTCATCGACGAGATCATATTGGTCATCTAAGGGCAATCTTTCTTAGATGCAGGTTTTACAACATACGTTTGAACCCCCATGAATGCATTTTCACTGTTTAATTAGGGAGACTCCTCGGCTTTGTAGTATCCAAAGATGGGATTAGGGTGGATCCCTTAAAAGTCAAAGCCATTCTCGCTTTACCCTCTTCCAACAATCTTACCCAACTACAAAGTTTGCAAGGGAAGACAAACTTTCTCCACCATTTTATATGCAAGTAGGCCAAAATTACTAAAGGATTCATGAGATTACTACAGAAAAATGCCCCTTTCATCTGGGATGCAATTGCTCAACGCTCATTTGATGATCTCAAACATGCTTTAATGAATACACCGCTTTTGCATCCACCCAACTATGCAAAATATTACATCTTTTATTTGGTTGCTTCTGCTTCCACTATTGCTATGGTGTTAGTACAAGAGGATGATGGCTCCGAACATGTGATCTACTATTGAAGTAAGAGTCTTTCAGATCCCGAACTCCGTTATTCACATGTTGAAAAATTGGCAACAATTATTGTCTTCCAAAGATTTCGCCACTATATTATGTTACACACTACCACAGTCATTGTAGAATCGAACCCCATGTACCACATCTTGACTTGTCAATTACTTGGGGGAAAATATTTAAAATGGATCGCCATTCTCCAAGAATTTGATCTTGAGTTTGCCAAATCCAAAGCTAAAAAATCGCTGGTTTTTGTGGAATTAATGTGATCTTCCCCAGACTGATGAGAACACTGTTCCCAATGATTTCCTTCATGATGAGTCACTGTTCCTCATTAGTACGTCCAATCCATGGTATGGAGACATTCTTCTCTATCTCCATACCCAACGCTTTCAGCCTGACGTTGCACATGATGAACGACATCGCATTAGACACCATTCAAAACACTACCTTATCATTGGTGACACTTTGTACCGCTGTTGCATTGATACTGATTTACGACATTGCTTAACCCATGATGAAGATGAACAAGTTTTAAATGAATGTCACCTTGGAGCTTGTGGCAGTCATCTTTCTGGAATGGCTACAACCCAAAAAATATTACGTGCCAATTATTTTTGGCCTTCCATATTCAAAGATTGCATTGAGGCCGTTAAAAAATGACCACCCTGTCATATCTTTCAGAAGAAAGCACGTACCCACCCAGCTCCATTTTATCCCATTGCCATCATGAACCCCTTTGCAAAATGGGGTATCGATTTTATGCAATGTAAGCCTACCTCAACCGGGGGGCACGATTATATTATCGTTTCCGTCGATTATTTTACTAAATGGGTTGAGGCTATGCCTACATTCCTTAATGATGGCCGAACTACAACACTTTTTGTGTTCAATCACATTATCGCTCGATTTGGGGTCCCACAAGCTTTTGTAACTGATCATGGATGCCATTTCTAGAACCATATGATGGGTGAATTGCGCACCAAGTTAGGTTTTCGCCATGAAAATTCATCCACTTACTATCCTCAAGCAAATGGGAAAGTTGAAGCCATCAACAAAGTCTTGAAGACCATGCTTCAACGCATGGTGGGAGTGAACAAAACCTCTTAGCATTTGTATCTCTTCTTCGCACTCTGGGCTTATCGAACTTCAGTTAAAACCGCCACTAGATTTACACCCTTCCAGTTGGTATACGGGTTAGAAGTAGTATCAGTGATCGAATGTGAGATTCCCTCTTTGAAATTCAATGTAGAACTCCTACCCCATACTTCTGTTGAAGAAGAACGATTTTTATATCTAACGAAGATGGATGAAACTCGTCGCGATGTTTCTCTCATCAACGAGACATATAAAAAATGCATCAAGACTCGATATGATTACCGTCCAACCTCGCGCTTTCGCAGAAGGAGATATGGTCTTGGTCTATTATCAAGATCATGACAAAATTGGGACAAGAAAGTTAGAACCCATGTGGCACAGGCCATACATCGTAAAATTCTTGTTATAGAGAGACGCCTACGAGTTAGTGGATTACGCTGGATTATCTCTCGATGAGCCCCGATATGGGTTTTACCTAAAGAAGTACTATGCATAGAATATCTCGAAAGTGTGCTTTGTACATTATTGTACTATATGTTTTTGGTTTGGTGTGTCTTTACTTTTGCGTGCATGAGTTTTGCCCCATTCTTTAAAAACTGCTTATACTTTGCTTTGTACTTGAATGCGCATATATCATCATCATTTCCCATCTATTTCGGGTTTGCGGATGGTGCTAGTCGACATACCCAGAATATCGCTTCTGCAACATGGGTCATTTACCACTCTGGCGAGTTAGTGAGTTCATGAGGAATTTGCCTCGGATCTACAACCAATAATGTTGCATAATATCATGTTGTCATTGAAATTTTAACCGAGGCTTCTTCTCTAGGTATATATCAATTGATTATCAACCTTGATTCGCAACTCGTGGTCCACCAACTAAACTGTGAATATGCTGTTCATAATCCAATTTTGCTACGTCTCCATCTAAGGGTTCGCCGTCTCGAAATATCTTTTGAATTTCTAGAATATAGACATATATCGTGAGAACTTAATACGACTATAGATTCGTTAGAAAATTATATATTAGATTGATATATTGCGCATAGATAGAAATTTGGGACATGAAGCATGTAAATAAAAAACATCACATAAAAAAACATGTAATATAAGTAGCCACCGCAAAACTCATATATATAAGCTTGAGTGCAAATAACAAAAGTTTTGTCAAAATACATCGTCCAAAAAGTACATAGTAGGGAAAAACATGGGCCTTTATGCCCATATAATCATCATAAAAGACTAAAAGTGTCTAGAGACTCTACTCGTCTCCCTACTCCAAATTGTGCTCAACATGGCACACAACTGCTCTTGCCACTCGTCGTAGCAAATGACTAAGACCTTCAAGTAACCCAACTGTATGTCTCTGAAGATGTAAGGGTACATCTCGTATCCTCATGGAAGGAACGCCCATGGTAAAACAATGAAGGTTCCGCTCCACCTCTCAGAGTCCTCCTACTCTGACATCAACTTCTGCTACTGTTTGAGCATCTCCACGACGTCCTAGTGCTAGAATCTCTGCCAGACATGATGCTCCTCTATATGCATGATGAAAACAAATGACTTAAATCCCTCGTCGTACAAAAAAAAAACATATAAAAACAAGAAATATTGTTACAAGGTTATGATCTTTCGTACTTGATGCATTCCACCATGTCTCCCTAGGAAACACTAAATCTGTACTACCCCTAAAGTCAAGCCCAACATATGGGAAATCCTATATAACCACAAGCTGTCTCCTCCACCATGCAAATAAGTCAATAGTAAAACGAAAGGCTGAGGGTTCATTTCCCAACCTAGGTGAAAGACTCGTCCACCGCTCCATACGAGGCTCAATCACGGGGCGTGCTATCAATGTAACCTACGGTTGCATTTGTGGAACTCACTCTAGGAAAAATGAAACTAAGAAATATCCGTACCCAAATTGTTTCTACCTGCCTGTTCGACACTTAGATATCTTCTCTTTGATATTCCATAAAAACCCTACACTCAAGTTAAAAATCCTAGGCTCCAAGCACTGAATAACATATGATATCTGAGACTTGGAAGCAAGGTGAGCACTGCTACTTCCTGCCAGTTTTGTGAAAGTGAAGAGAATGGATCGTAGAAATAGGTGCATCCCATCTTTAATGACAATCCTCCCTCCTACCAAGCGAGAGCCTGATACACAATACTGGGCAACATATGCCTCTGTCGGCCATGGAGTAGACCGATGTTGAGACAAAAAAATAGGTGCTCCCCTCCTTGAGAGCCCCGTTAGGAAATACACGTCGTCCATGTCGATATCAAGCATGTGCGATCCTATCCAGAACGCTTGCTTGTCGTTATCCCATAATTTGATCAGATACTAGAGTAAAAGGACTTGTTTTCTCATATTTTGTAGCTTGAAGTACTTTAGCAAGCCACAATTTTGTAGAGATGCTCTCGCTTGAGGGTCTTGTAAGGAATCCATATCATTGAATTCATGTTCTCATTCCTTCCATTCAATTATGATTAACTATGTGCAAACTTGCAAATTCATGAAAGAATCACATTAGCTAAGTTTTCAAAGAAAAGAATATCCTTTTTACAGCCTTAAAAACCAATTTTTTTTTAACTTTTGCGCCCAATGCTCCTTGGAAGGAAAGAATAGAGCACTAGCGCTCCCGAAGCGAACATATCAGGGCATTGAAATATCGATCTATGCTCCCCTTGATTACTTAAGGGAGTGCCGATTCTGTTCGACGCTCTAGGGTTTTCCAAGTAGCCCAAGATCATAAATTAAACGCTGAAATTAGATAAAACAACATGCAAATGAATGAGAAAGGTCAGAGAACCAACTTGATCTGGACGTAATCACAAATGGTTGCCTCTAGCTCTCACAATCAACACATGAAAATCACTCCAAAAGGGAAAAAAACTCAAAGAAAAATGAGAATAGTAAAACAAAAGGTGATAATGACTTTTTTTTGCCCCAATTGATTTTTAATATGTCCAAATTAAGTCATTTACACCCCTTTTCACATTTATAAAGTTTATTTTCGAGTTTTTGTTGTTTTTAAAGAAACTCCTAACATTTTTTGCGCAAAACAACTTGAGTATTTAGGAATTTATGAAATAAAGTTTTTTGATGACCTTGTGATGCTATTGAGCAAACTTTGTCATACTTCGCGCTCATTAAAATATGAAGAGACGTATGTTGGGCGGTGGGTTATCACTTTTTTGGTCCCAATAGACTAACTATGAAAAATGAACAGTCTAGTCAATCTCGACTAGAAGAGTTCTTCGTCATATCGTTTTATACTTTTTCAGACCTCAGAGACTAAAATCATGAAAAAGGACAACTCTAGAGTCTTATTTAAGTTATTTTCAAACTCCCTAAACATGAAAAACAACCAAGTTTTCCTTCTATGGACTCACAAAATTACACACTGAAGGGCCCATCAGGGGACGAACTCTTACTTCTTCCAGTTCGTTAAATAAAGGAAGAGGAACTTACCGAAGGTGAGTTATATCGAGCATGTGTTATCCTCCTCGAGTTCGTTAAATAAAAACGAGATACTCATCTATCTGGATGGGGGAAAAATATTGAAGGAAGTGGGTCAAGTTTCTTAAAAACTTTTCAGGCAGCTCTTGTAGTCGCCCTTGAACACGACACTTGTTTTCACTTTTACCGTACACTTGGATAATCCATTATGCCTCCGCACTAAACCAATCCTATGAGTCTTTCTACTTCTTTGACCCATCCAAAGAATGTCTCAGCACTCATTGCATTATGTTTTAGTCCACTTTGAATCTATGCTGCCAATTCTTACATCGTGCCTTAGTGTTCAAGGGAAGTCTCCGCCTCAAAAGTTAACCATACAAAAAGTTACTAGTTTCTATACTCGTGTCATTCCATTTTCATCTACTATATCTTATCACCTTCATGTGACAAGTTTCGTGTCGATTGATGGGGGATACATCAATGCCCTCCTTCGACGAGTCTTTTCCTGTTGACTTCAACAAATTATCCGAGAAATAGTCTTAGGAACATGTCAGTACCTTGGGACTTGCATGCCTCAATGACAAGCCTCCTCACATTTGGCAGTGGGTATTCATCAATGACCCCTGGCTGACTGATTCCATGAATGTTCGACTTCAACTCATTTTTCACATTCGTTGGATTGTACTTTAAATTACCTTTAAAATCATCAACATCAATGGTGATTTATATCATACTTGTTACTGGTATACCTCAATGACAGGTAATCAAACAGTTTCTGTCATGTTCGACATCAAATCATCTATTCACATGGACATAATCGTACTATTATAGGATCGGGACAAAGACTCTAGGTTGAGTATTCATCTACATATACACTTTACTCAGATTGCAATGACGACTTTCCGACTGATATACTTGTTTTAACATGGATCCACTTTGTATTGGTTTGTGGCTATGTTCTTATCACATCGTAGCTCCATTGTGTATTCTTTCGTGGCTGCGATCAAGTTAGGTCATAGAGAAATGAATCCACATTGTATCTCTAGTGGTCATCTCCTTTGTCAATATCATCATGGATCTGCAATGTATTTATTGGTGGCCATACTTTGAGTCATTTTTATTCCGAGCATAGGTATGCTTGATGTTGAGTACATTTTTATGCTTCCTTTCACTCCATAAAACCATACTTTTGTCTCCAAAACCATCCATTTTGCCTTCATTTTATTCCATATTTTCCATAAAACAACCTATGTAAGGTACATTTATCATTCCTTAGCTTAAGAATTGAATTTTTGAATTTTTAGCATTAAAATTAAAAATTTATCAGAAATTACAGGATTTGACTAAATCCCATAATTGCTCCAAGGTTCGTGTACTTTTAGGACATCTGGGCGAAATAAGAGACATGTGTCATGATCCTTGATGTACAAGGATGGATGAATACCTATCACATTCGAGATCTGAGCTTTCCAAGTGCCCGGTCAACACTGGTCAAATAGGGCCACTTCAACATAAAATACCTTGTTTTAGTAGAAAATCATGGACAATTTTAGATTTTCTTGGGATTTGTGCATATTTTTATGGATCTGAAGGGGGTCTTCGACCTTCCTAGCATATTTTATGGATCTGATCATTATCTTAGGAGATTTAGCATTTTCAGTTTCAAACTTCTTGTATAAATACTTCAAGACATGGACTAGTATGATATCTGATGATAATGAAGAAAACTCTGAATTTTCAGTCTTGAGATCAGTTTGGTGTTTTTTTCTTGATGATGTTTATGAGATGATTATGTGAATTCTACTGGAAGTTCCTTCTTAACTGAGACAACTCTAGGTGTACAAGTGAAGCATTGGAGGGCCCCCTTTGCCAAGCTAATACAGTTCTCCTTTTTCATTCTTTTCAAGTAAATTTTGGTACGAGATTTAGTTCAGTTTACATTTTGCTGTAGGTAATGCTGCTATGTTTTCAAAATTAATTATGTTGCTGATGAATGTGGGAAAGAAAAGAATGCATCTCTTGTAAAAGGGTTTAGTCTTTCTGACATTTACAAGCCTCTAAACTAGTTTGAATGCTTAATATTGGTTGAATGCTTTTACTTTAGCTTGCTGATTAATGGTAAGAGATCTATGAATACACCTTATGTAAAGAAGCTTAGCATTTATTTCATACTCAACACTTAGATTAGTTTTTGAATTATTTCCATTTAAAGAACTAAATTTATCTCTAAGTCTTACAAACACCAGATTGACAATCAAATACACTATAATTTACATTAGTAGATTGGAGCCCACCACCTGCCTCAAGAATGGAACACATATTAATATTGTTTGTGTTGATGATTGCAGCTATGTGAGACATTCTCCAGCTTACAAACCTGTGAGATGTGAATCGTTGCAGCTATGTGAGATATTCTCCAGCTTACAAACCTGAGAGAAAGCCCCTGAAGAGGGTGTGTGGTTCCTATCTGAGACAAATCTGGAACATATATATGACCTCCTCCATACAGAGAGTTGAGAAGATCTCCATATGATTTTCATGTGTAACGCAGTGAAAAAGGTGATTTGCAGAGTTGGACGTGCCTGTGGCTGAGTACAAGGTGAACGTGTGAAACCCAAAGTGTTGGATGCATCGTCATGAGAACATAAATGAAGATGATGTATTAGCCTCCTTTGAGCAGAAGAGTTGACAAGAAACTCAAAATGACTCTCTTGTGTAATGCAGTGGAAAAGAAGATCTGTTGAGTGGACGTGTCTATGGACGAGCACAGGTGAACGTCATCCTAGTGGTTGAGCACTAGTGAAGAAGTGGTTCTTCTGTGTATTGCAGTGAGCCAGAGATATGGACATCCCTATGGATGTGCCCCTAGTGGATGAGAACTAGTGGGTATATAATATCCCTTGCTATATTGTTCAAGAGTCAGACCTGCCTGCAACCCTAATTGTAATGTAAAGGGTATAGGTCGGCCCCACCTTAATGTGACTGGTAATTAATGTAAAAGATAATTAATCTGGTTAATATTAATTATATTATAATCTAGTGAGGTCGGACCTGTTGTTCCAATAGACACTTCTGTTGACAGGTTTAGGTTAGTATAAGTAAAGGTAAATTCCCCATTGAGGAATCATATCTTTCATGTGAGTTTGGAAATTTCAGCAAGTACACCTTCTTGGGAAAAATGCACACCTCTCTTGGGCGCTAGTCTTCTAGGGTTTGAGCACTCTCTTGTGTGTTAGGTTTTCTTGGTGGTGAAGGTATTTCTCTTGAAGAATACAACAACGGATTTGGCTAGGTTTTATTCCCTTGTTGAGAAGGGTTTCCCAGGATACTTCTTGTGTTCTTGTGCATGGTGTTTCTTGCGATCTTGGTTGCTGCAACATTAATGGTTTAAGTAAAATGTTAAAATGGAATGAAATTCATGCTTAAGCATAGGTTATTGAAAAATCAACATGGTATCAGAGCATAGGTCTTGAAGAACCCATTGCACAAAACTTCAAGGCAAACCGTCCTCTTTTTGCAGAACCGTACGACCCTCCTAGGGTTTCCAAAATTTCCATACGACCCTCCTTCTTTCCTAGTTTCAGCCCTTAATACTTGGATGTTGGGGACAATTTTGGCATAAGAGTGTACGGCCTCCTTCAACGCACCTCCAACAAGCTTCAGATTGCATTTTCGAGCATTTTGACTTTTTGGCCCTAGGGTTTCTAGGGTTTCGCTAATTTCTGTAGAAATTTTAGTATTAGGGTTTCTGCAACTCATTGAAGGAGCTCTTCACCTCACCTGTGTTCTCCAATATTTCAAAGGCTTATTGTTGGTAGTCATAAGCCCCACAAAACCTAAAAGTTCTAGCCTGGCCTAGCCGTTAGGTTTTCTAACCTAGTTGACAAAGGGTTGTGAAAAATCTAAAATTATGATGAACAAAACTATGATGGAAGTTAAGCTTGATGGATCAAGCAACTTCAAGTTTCTGGAAGACAAGACTTCAAAGGAAGATTGGTTGTGGGTGATACAAAAAAGTGTCACTGTGACATACCTCCTTCATGAAAATGTCAAGAGGAAAAAGATTAGCCAGGAGCCATTGGAGAAATCATATCAACACCCTCAGGTATGCACTTGTATAGATATTATTTGTATCGTTGTTATGAGGGAAATTGCAGGAGGAAGGAACCTTTTGTTGAAGTCATGGATCCAGAGAGATGTCAGTGTGTTCATAGGAACAACACACTCAAAGTGAAGACTCCAGGTTTGATTATTGTAATTGTCATTCCTTTAACCTATATTTCTAAAGTTTGCTACATTACAAGTAGGTGTTGTAGCTATGACAACAATCCTTAAATTGTTTTAATTCTAGAGATGCACTCATTATTCTCCTTGAGGAGATATTCTTGTTTTGGTTCCTCTTATTTTCTTGTTCCAGACATGTTAAGATCAAAGGAAGATGTTTATGCTTCAGAGGGAGCCACTTGAATAAGAGGGAGTTGAAACTATTTGAGAAAGAGGAAGAATAGAACCATCATTGGGGAAACCACTGCAATAATTTACATGATCATAATCTTTCTAAGATTCTATGGGTATAAGCATGCATGACACAATATATGTTCAGAAGGAGAGTCTTCAGCAGACTTTGAAAAACATAACTCCCGAAGAAGTCTTCACCGGGATGAAGCCTGATATTGAACACTTCAGGTTATTTGGGTGCCCGATGTATTTTCATGTACCCAAAGAGAAGAAGTCCAAGATAGATCCTTTAGAAAGAAAGGATACAATGAATCTTCAAAGACATTCCAGATTGACATCCTTGGTCAGAGACAAATTGAGACAAGTAGAGACGTTGTCCTTGAAGAAGAGATAATCTTTCAAAGATCTAGAGAATCTTAGATGGAGATTAACAGTAAGACAATACCTTATCCCCCTTCAACAGTTCAGAGGGAGAAAAACATTATTCCAGTTGATCCAGTTGCTCCAGTTGATATGTTCAGAGATATTGTAGTAGGGCATAAAAGGCCTACCTAGACTCACTCTGTAAGAGGCAAAAAAACATACAAGCCTCTCAAGGCACATCCTGAGAAAGCAAAAGAGATTTTTGAGCTATCCTTCAGTCATGAGCCACTTCATTGATGATGAGCCTCCTTGTCTTAGAGGAGAAACATGAGAACATGTATGAAAAGATGCCATAACAGGAGAATACCAATATATATTAAAGAATGATGCATACGATATTATTCAGGGACTAGAAGGGAAGTCCGTGGTAACTTTCAAGTGGATCTATAAGATCAAGCATGCAGTTGATGGAAGTGTCGAGAAATACAAAACAAGATCTATAGCCAGAGGTTTCTCACAAAAAAAGGGATTTTTCTATGATGAGACACCTGATCCAATAAACCCGATACACTTCCATCCGTACTACCATCCATGAGTTGGAAACTATATCAAATAGATAAAGTATTGATGAGTTTGGATTTCAACAAGAGTGTTGTTGATCCAAACCTATATCATTACAATGTTGGTGACGAGAGCCTGATTTTTATGACTTATTTAGAAAGCATTGTTGTTGGATACAAGTAATCCTTGACTTCCAAATTCGAGATGAAGAAACTGAGTATGACGCACTACTTCTTGGGACAAGAAGTATGACAGAGGACGGATGAGATTTTCTTGAGTCAAGGAAAATATACAGTGAAAATATTAAAGAAGTTCAAGTATGACATAATGAAAAATCCACTGTGATGGATTTAAAGAAGAAGATTGATGATGATTCAGAAGAGACCGATCCACAACTGATTGGATCAATGATGTATCTGGTTAACACCAGACTTGATTCATGCCATGTAGTGAATGTGCTTAGTCATTTCATGAGTCAACCAAGACAAACTCACTAGACAACAACAAAACATGTATTAAGATATATACAAGGAACAGTTGGATATGGCCTGAGATATGCCTCCAGTGTGAACTTGAGTTTGCAGGATATGTCGATTCAGATTGAGCAGAAAGTACAATGGACTGGAAGAGCACATCCGGTTGATGTTCTACCATGAAGTTTTCCACGGTTTCCCGATGCAACAAGAAACAAAACTCCGTGGCCTTGAATACCACAGAGGCAGAGTATATAAAATCAAGTGTGGGAAGAAATGTGGCTTCACAAGATTTTGACATATTTACTTGACCATGAGATGGATCCTATGATGATAACCATGAGCCATGTGTAAATACCCTTGAGAATTCAGTGTTTCCCGATGGATCGAAACACGATGAGATGAAATATCCTTATATCAGAGATATGATGCAGAGGAAAATCGTACACATGCAGTACCTTCCTACACATGAGAAGATTGCAGACATCTTCACCAAACTAACTTGGTGAAGAATGGTTCCCTAGTTGAGAGGGAGTGTTGATGACTCCAGCCAAGACAAAATTCAAAGGACATCCGTGTGAGACTTGGCATGATGAAGAATGCCTCCCTAGCTGAGAGGGAGTGTTGATGATTGTATCTATGTGAGACATTCTCCAACTTACAAACATGTGAGATGTGGATCATTGCAGCTATGTGAGATACTACCCAGCTTACAAACATGAGAGAAATCCCTTGAAGAGGGTGTGTGGTTCCTATTTGAGACAGAGATGGAACGTAGATATGACCTCCTCCATACAGAGAGTTGAGAAAAACTCTAGATGATTCTCCTGTGTAACGCAATGAGAAAGGTGATCTATAGAGTTGGACGTGCTTGTGGTTGAGTACAAGGTGAATGTGTGAAATCCCACAGTGTTGGGTGCATCGTAATGAGAACATAAATGAAGATGATGTATTAGCCTCCTCTGAGCAGAAAAGTTGACGATAAACTCCAAATGACTCTCCTTTGTAATGCAGTGGGAAAGAAGATCTGTTGAGTGGATGTGCCTATGGAAGAGCACATGTGAACTTGATCCTAGTGGCTGAGCATTAATGAATACATGGTTCTTTTGTGTAATGCAGTGAGCCAGAGATATGGAAATCCCTATGGATGTGCCCCTAGTGGATGAGCACTAGTGGGTGTATAATATCCCTTTCTATATTGTTCAAGAGTCAGACCTGCCTGGAACCCTAATTGTAATGTAAAGGGTGCAGGTTGGCCCCACCTTAATGTGACTGGTAATTAATGTAAAAGATAATTAATTTGGTTAATATTAATTATATTATAAGTTAGTGAGGTCGACCCTATTGTGCCAATAAACACTTCTGTTGATAGGGTCAAGTTAGTATAAGTAAAGCTAAATTCCCCATTGAGGAATCAGATCTTTCATGTGAGTTTGGAAATTTCAGCAAGTACACCTTCTTGGGAAAAGTGCACACCTCTCTTGGGCGCTAGTATTCTAGGGTTTGAACACCCTCTTGTGTGCTAGGTTTTCTTGGTGGTGAAGGTCTTTCTCTTGAAGAATATAGCAAAGGATTTGGATGGGTTTTCTTCCCTTGTTGATAAGGGTTTCCCATGATACTTCTTGTGTTCTTATGCATGGTGCTTCTTCTTGTGATCTTGGTTGCTACAACATTAATGGTTTAAGTAAAATGGTAAAATGGAATGAACTTCATTCTGAATCCTAGGCTATTGAAAAATCAACAGTTTGATGGTTGTCTGCAACTTCTACCAGGTTATCCAATTCCATACCCTTTCTTTGACGAATCTACAAAGTGTTTCAGCCATCAACATTCATTTTCTGAATTCACACTTTGGGGGGCAATCTGTTACACATCAAAATTCCTCACTTCGACAATGTAACATCTTCATTATCATAAGTGTTGTAAGTGTCACACTTTTGTCGCAAGTGTTATAAGTGTCACACTTTTGTCGCAAGTGTCACATTCTCTTTCCCTAAGTGTTGCATCATGAACGAAACCACGAAAACACTTGCTACAACCCCTAAAACATGTTAGAAGAAGAATCCCCATCATCTGACATTCTAAACAAA
Organism: Picea engelmannii; assembly: GCA_009831015.1. Classification (NCBI taxonomy): domain Eukaryota; kingdom Viridiplantae; phylum Streptophyta; class Pinopsida; order Pinales; family Pinaceae; genus Picea; species Picea engelmannii. The sequence continues at coordinate 34,376 of ML815075.1, forward strand.
TGTTTTTCTAGGGAATTATTCATCTTGGTAACTTTTTGGAAGATCGATGCTCCCCTGCTCATACACAGGGAGTGCTAGCGCTCCTTGTCCATCTCAGGGGGATCATTGTAGTGCTCTGTTTCCCATTCTAAGGGAGCACTGAGTTGGTTGAGGAAATCTTGGAAGAAATCCCATTTTCTTCTAATGACAACTATGGATGGATCAAGTTGGTTTGGCTCGAATCTAACTCTAGGGATGCATCTAAGGAAGATATCACAACTATTGAAGCCATATCCTCAACCAATTCCAAATATACCCAAGTTAGTTGAGCCTCTCAAAGCCTATAAATGAAGGCATTCCCATGGTGAAACAGGAGGAGAAAATCAACAAAGAATTGTTATTTTGTTTGTGGATATTTCGAGCAAGGGTTGGACGAGGAGGACTTGGAGAGGTTGCTGCAACATCATCTGAAGATCGTAAGTTTCCTTTTGAGGTTCTCATTTAATATACTTGGTCTATTTCCTTCAAGTATGTGGTTCCATGTGCTTGTCTATGTTTAATTTGATTTTCATAGATGAATTTGCTTTGCCTAATCCATTAGATTAGAATGAAGTCACTTGTTTCTTGTTGTTCGTTACATGTACTGATTTGCGCCAGGAATTGGATCAAGTTTGCGGATAGGAGAAAATGGGACAAACATCATAAATAGAGTACACCTTACTTTACCTTCTCCTCTCTTTTTCGATAAGCAAAACAATTTTATAGGAATGGTAATGTCCTAATGACTATTTCTGTCTTGGTATATGGGTCAATAATCCAAGGGAAAGTTCACCTATCTGCAGGGGAATATTTCTGTAACAACATTAAGAAAACTTTCCCAAGAAGTGAGAATAGATCCAAAGGGATCTTAGACCTAATACATTCATATGTATGTGGACCTATGCCAATGAAGTCTCTAGGAGGATATATTTACTATGTAATGCTCATAGATGACTTCTCAAGAAAGACATGGTTGTATTTGTTAAAGACTAAGGATGAAGTATTTAGCAAATTCCAAGAATTCAAGGTTGAAGTAGAGAACCTAATAGATAAGAAGATCAAGATAATAAGATCTGATAATGGAGAAGAATACACCTCCAAGGAGCTCGTTGCCTTTTGTAAAGAAGCTGAGATTAGGAGGGAGAAGCAACTATGACAACTGTTTATGTTCATAATAGAAGTCCACATAGAATATTGAAGAAAATGACTCCTGAAGAAGCCTTCTCAGGAAAGAAGCCAAGCGTTGAACACTTGAGAATATTTCGATGTCCTGTATACATTCATGTTCCCTAGGATAAGAGAAATAAGTTGGAACCCTCATGAAAGAGAGGAATATTCATTGGTTATAGTGAATCATCAAAAGCATATAGAATCTATGTTCCAGGTCAACAGAACATTGAAATAAGTAGAGACGTAAATTTTGATGAAAGGATTACATTTAAGAAGTCTATAGAAGAACCTATAGAATCCAACAAAGAAGAGGAACATGAAGATACCAAAGAAGAGAGTACATGTTCTCTAGAACAATCTAATAAAGAACAAGAACCACCACATGAATCTCTAGAACCAACTATTATACCTAAGACAAGAAAAAAACCAACATGGATTGAAACTACTTTGTAGGAAGCATAAAAGCATAAGGCTCCCACTGGTACTTTCAGACAAAGCAAGAAACCCAAAAGGTTCACTAGTTACACGACACTCATGACAAGTTTGGTTAATGCATAAACTTCCACCTTTGAGGAAGAAATTAAGAAGAAATAATGATGGAAGAATACCAATCCATCATGAAGAAGGATGTATGGGAAGTTGTGCCGAGACCTAAAGAGATTTCTATAGTCACTTCAAAGTGGGTGTATAAGATAAAACATGTTGTAGATGGAAGTATTGATAAGTACAAGGCGAGATTTGTGGATAGAGGATTCTCCCAACAGGAGGGAAAAGATTATGATGATATGCTTTCCCTAGTTGCAAGATATACTTCTATCAGAGCCATAATATCTCTAGCAACTTCCATGGGTTGGAGTTTACATCAGATGGATATAAAGATCACCTTTCTCAATGGAGTGATTGATGAATAAGTATATATAGAGCAACCTCAAGGTTTTGAGGTACACTCAAAAGAAACCCATGTATGCAGATTGAAGAAGGCCTTATATGGAATCAAGCAAGATCCACGAGCTTGGTATGCACGTATTGATATCTACTTGACATGACTTGTATTTTCCAAGAGTCATGCCGATCCAAATATCTATTAAAAAGTTGTGAATAATGCATCTGTGATTCTATTGTTATATGCTGATGATTTGTTCCTGACATGTGCACAGCCTCTCATTATTTAGTGTAAGAAGGAGCTATCCACTAAATTTGATATGAAGGATCTTGGTCTCATGCACTACTACTTGGGACTAGAAGTGTGGCATAAGCGTGGTGAAGTCTTCCTAGAACAAGGGAAGTACGTTGTAAATATCCTTCAGAAGTTTGGAATGATGGATTGCAAATCCATGGAAACTCCCATGGTAACATATTTGCGAAAGTTGAGAGACTCTGATTCTGATCCAATAGACTCGTCCATGTACTGGCAGTTGATTTGCTCCTTGATGTATTTGGTAAATACTAGGCCAAAAATATGTTTTGTTGTGAACATGTTGAGCCAGTTTGAGGTGGAACCTAGACAAGAACATTGGGTGGCTACAAAGCATATCTTGAGATATCTTCGTGGGACAATAATGTATGGTTTGAGATATGGCTAAAATAGTGAAGTAAAACTACATGGATTTATCAATTCAGATTGGGTAGGGAGTGCGAAAGATAGAAAGAGTACTTCTGGACCGTATTTCAATTTGGGTTCTGCTATGATTTCATGGGCTAGCAAAAAACAAAAGTCTATTGCACTTAGTACTGCGGAAGCAGAGTATATTTCAGCTTGTGATGCTTGTATGGAAGCAAAGTGGCTCTGTAAGCTGGTTTCTGGACTATTTGATTAGGTGTTGGATTCGACTGTGATATATTGTGATAACCAGAGTTGTGTGAAGCTCTCAAAGAACCCAGTGTTCCATGACATGTCGAAGCACATTGAGATCAAGTATTATTTTATGCATGATAAAGTCCAGAGGGGAGAAGTGGTTCTCAAGTATATCTCCACTGATGAGTAAACTGTAGATATTTTGACGAAGCCTTTGTCCAAGATAAAGTTTGCATACTTGAGGGAAAGGCTGGGGCTTGTAGAGATTACTCCCTTGGTAGAAAGCGAGGATATGACTTCCTCGGTTGGGAGGGAGGACTGATACGTGGCATGATGGACTGTCAACGAGCTACAAATTCGTATCATGCTAGTACAACTTAGAGATGATCATACAAGTTAGATATGATTCTTGCATCATGTTAGATATGATCATGCTAGTACAACTTAGATATGATATAGATGGTTGCAGTTGTTGATATAGTGGCATGAGGAGCATTGTGCTAGTACAACTTAAATGTGGACATACAACTTAGAGATGATGCTTGCATCATGCTAGTTATGTTCATGCTAGTACAACTTAGAGACGATGCTGGTGAGATGCATCATGCTAGTTATGATCATGTGAGTACAACTTAGAGGTGGCATACAACTTATATATGATGCATTGACATCATGCTAGATATGTCATGCTAGTACGACTTAAACATATAGCTTAGAGATGATGCAGGAGGGATAATGCCATTCTAGATATGATCATGCGAGTACAACTTAGATATGATGCATTAGCATCGGGATAGATATGTCATACTAGTACGATTTAGAGATGATCGTATAAATTAGAGATGACATAGTGAGGCACTGATCTACATCATGCGAGTATAACTTAAAGGTGGACATACAACTTAGAGATAATGCATTGGCATCATGCTAGTACAACTTAGAGATGATATAAATGATACTTCAGATGACGCCAATACAACTTAGATATGATGCATTCACATCATGCTATTATGAATTAGAGGTGATGTAGTTGATGACATTATTGATGCAGGATGATACAGATGATATGATTGCAGTAGAGACTGTGTGTCTCTAGACAATATTTGTATACTACTGTGGTAGATGTGATCCATTGGTAGTGACTGTGTGTCACTGGATAGTAACTGTGTACTACTTGGAGTGGTTGTGTACCACTGGACAATAGTTGTATACTACTTGGATATAACAATTGTGTTCTATTGGATGGAATTCTAATTTCCATGGAGACTATCACTAGTGTTGGATAGGGATGTTGGTGCTCGTGATTTGATGTGTGATCATGAGATAGCCTATGTGGTTATTGGTGTTGCTACCAGATGAATGGTCTGTTTGTGCTCAATACCATTGCCTATAATACCTCCCTAGCTAGGAGGGAGTGTTGATGTTACAATAGCTACGGGAGGTATTAAAATCCATGTGTAACCTTTGACGAGACTAGAATATTTCGGGAAGCAATATAAACCCTAAATAGTTGGTTAATAACCCTAGAAGACAAGTCGACTCAGGAGAATAATTTATATTAAATTATTAGCCTCCAGAAGAAGAAGTTGACCCAATTAGGTCACTTGGAGGACTATAAAAAGATGGCACTTGAGATCATTTGTACACTCACTCTTACGACTTCATAAAGAGAAATGGTGTGCATGACTGGAAGAGAGATGCAGTGGTTGCAATGGTGACTTGTTCTTTGGTTATGGTTTGGAATTTCTGCTTGGTATACTAGCTTTGGAGAGAGGTACACTATTGGTTCTAGTGATTTCTTCCAAAATTATTCTATCTATCTGTCAAGGTTAAGGTGCTCGGAGGTGGCCTTTGTGCCTATGGTTGGGTGAAAATATAGTGATATTTTCTATGGTGAAATGAGCACACCTATTATTTTAACAACAACATTGGTTGACACTGAAGCAACTCATAGTTTCATAAGTGAATAGACTTCTACATCGCTCTATTGTAACTATTAGTCCTTAACCTTGTTTTTGACTGATTGGATGTCCTTAATCCATGTTCTACCCATTTTCCATGATTTTTTTCTAAAACTCTATTTTTCCCTCTTGGATTGGAAGCTTATTTTTCAATCTTTTATGCACATTTTAAATGATTTTGAGGTTTTTAAAGATTAGTATTTGATATGAAAATTTTCTTTCACATCACTTGTCTTTTCATCATTTGAATTTTCAAATTTTTCCAAGTTAGAAAATGCACTTCAAGAACAACGCTGGGAATAATCATTGTTTTGCATGTGCCACCTTGCCTAGATCGTGTCCTAACATTTTAAATCATGATTAGAGGATCTGCATACCTCTTTATGATCTATTTTGGGTTGCTATTCTTATGATAACATCTATATACGAAGGATTGAGCTATACACACCACCTCTACATCAAATCAACACGTCCAATTATCATGAATGAAATCATCATCTACCTATTTTAGTATGTCTGTTATTCTATAGAGGGTTTACAGGTAAAGAGATAACTTCTAGTTTTTTAACAGCTCTCAGGAATTGAAGATTCAACTCTCGATCTTCTCAGAATTGTCTACAAGATCGTATCAACGATATGGCACCCAAAAAGAGTGGCCAGATAATCAGATTGGAGCCCGAAGTTACATAATTGCTCGGAGAATTTCCTCAGATGGCCCAAAAATTCAAGCATGATGGTTGGTTCGACTTCTTTGCAACGTTCCAGGGTCATGAAAAACATATCTCTATGACATTTGCACAGAATTTTGATTGATTCGAATATGTGGTTGGAAAACTTCTAATGCACGTGACAGAGCATTCCATTGCTAAAGCCTGTAGATTACTAGTATATGGGGAAATATGGTGGAAGAAGGAAAATGTAGTCATGGAGTTTGTGAATCAATTTTTAGTTACAAAAAAGCAAAACCCTAACTGGAGCAAGGGTATACCACACAGTTGGGTAAGGAAAGAATGGCACACTGCCTTGCTGATTATCCACAGGTACATTACATGTGAAGGTAGGTTTTCTCTGGTCCATCTCTATCATATTAGACTGCTGATTCATGTAAATGGTGATTACCCTCTTTACTTACCCTATTTTCTATTAAAAAGTTTATCCAAGATGTCTAAGAGGATCCAGTCCCATCCTGCTACAACAAAAAGCAGTCTTTTTCATCAAGGTTTCATTAGAACATTAGTAGTATTCTCTTTAAATGAAGTCCAAAGGTATCGGGACTGGTTAGTCCAGTCATTAAAACCTAACCTATAATCAACTAAATCTAAAACTGTCAAGGGGAAGAAACCTGTAACATAGAAAAAAACCTCTCAAGCTACGAAAGTTTTGATGAAAGAGGATTCCCATGTAGCTAGGGTAACTCGTGCTGGTAAGAGAAAATTACAAACCCAACAAGCTGTGGATGATTTTCCTATGGGTAAAGTTGATGAGAAAGGCACTACTAGTCAAGGTAAGAAACCTAAAATGAATGAAGAAACTGACATCCACCCTGATCTATATACAAAGAGGGAATTTGATGAATATGAAGATTACATCACAAGTCCAGTCCAGACTCCAGTCAAACAGAAGCAAAAATCTACAAGCAAGAAGATTGCAAAAAGTAAAAAATAGAGTAAAAAGAAAATACCTGTACCTAAATGCCCTAGAAGAAATTCTACTAGAGTTGCCAATAAATTTAGACTGAATTATGAAGAAATGTTTCATCTTCCATAAAGAAGGCTAATCTCATAATCATAGAAGATAATTTAGAGGATTTTACAAAGGAGATAAAAAAACAGGCAGTGGCATCTTCTTTACATAGGACAAAGAATGAATTTGAGGAACATAAGAAGAAATGAGAAAAGGGAAAGTAGATTGCACAATTATCCAGAAGTCCTGTGACCAAAGCAACTACAAAACCAAATTCAGTCTCTGAATTTGTATTTAAGGGCACAAATGCAATTTATGATGACGTAAATGATCTTTTTCCAGAACTAAACCAACTACAGGATATTCGAGAAATCAGAGAATCAAAAAGCTCTGAAGAAGAGGATCTTAGCACTGGGTTATCCTCTAAATATGAAATTAAGTTAAGGAAACCCCAAGACTCCATATGTTTTAACCTACATGATCTAGTAGAAGAACATCCAGAGTTCAGGATGAACATAACCAAAAAGAAGAAAAGACATAAATCAAATACAGGAAATACTTTGTTTTTCCTGTTTTAGTCCTTATCTTCAAGAGCAGTTTCTGAAATGATGGATATGAATTTTTGGAAAACAAAAGATATTTTTGTTGGGAATAATCCCCTTCACAAAAACCTCTCTCGGTTTTTACACAACTATCACATTTTAATATATTCGAATATATCTTTGAGGCATATTTTTCAGATATTTCACAATAAATAATTTCTTGTTTTAGTCACTAATTTTGGACAAGGTTGCAGAACATCTGGAGATGAATTTTTGAAAACCAAAAGAGGTTTTTGTTGGTAACGGGCCCCTTCACAAAAACCTCTCTCTTATGTTACACAACTATCACCATTTGGGAGATACGAAGAGATTTTTGGACCTTATTTTTCAGGAATTTGCCAGATTTATTTTCCTAAAAAATCTCATGGACAACAATTGACAAGCCACCTCATCAATTCGACTTGGAGATTAGATTTGATCTTATCCTTGATTATTTGAAACAAGAAACTAAATATATATGATGAGTTTTTTAGATCCATTTCTTTTGGATCTTGATAATTATGTACTGTTTCTATATAAACTCTGTAGAAGGAAAAGTTAGGGGTCGATTAGTTGGGCATTCAAGGGCCTTTTTTTTTTGTAAAAATCCACTGTAAGACAAGTTGATATTCTATATTGATACTAAATGGAAAAGACATGTTGATGGTCAGATCCTCTTTCATATATTATTCTATTTCTTTTCTTACTTGAATTCATTTATTCTGTTGCAATGCATTTGATTTCTTGATTTTAAGTAACACAGTGAAAACTTTGCTGTTTTTGTTTGTAATCAAGATTGTCTTCAAGTACATGTTCTTGTTTCTCAATGATATTTTGAAATAAGAAATATATATGGGAGTTGAAAAACTAGATACTCTCATACATTCTCTTCTTTATTTACATTTCTAATCTATTATGGTGACTAACATTTACTAAATTAGTTGGATGTTTACTTGCTTTTACATTTGAGTTATGTGTTTATTTTGAATCCTTGAACTAGATTTCAACCATTTTCTAAAAAACTATTCAGAAAACCCTTTAAAATACCATTTCAATAACATGATGATTGCCTAGCTTTCCCTCTCACAATCAAGTGCAACTTTAGGGACTGACATCTTTTGGCGTCATTGCCGGGGATGAAGACACGAAGTATTTATCCCTGGGAGAATGACAACGATCAATTCTAGCTCTTGATGGTGAACACGAGTTGGATACTTTTTATGACTGTATCATTCAACTGGTGACTCCATGAAGGAAGAATCCATTGAAAACTCCACTGATCCAATATTTCAAAGGCTATAGAATCCATTTTAGCTTGTAGGTTTGTTCCATTTGGTTTCTCCGGTATTCCTGGTTTTCCAAATGTTGTGCCTACTATGCATGAATGGGGAGACTACCTTTCAAGGCTCAGAGGAGATGATCACGATCATCCTGCACAACACTTGATTGATTTTCATCAATACATGGATCAACTTGATATTCATCATGAAGATGTATTGCTGAAGATGTTTATGTACTCTTTGGAAGGAGAGGCGAGACAATGGTACCGATCTCTTCCTGTTTCCAGTATTTCATCATTAAATGATTTCCATGCTGCTTTTCATTCATTTTGTAAGAGGATTTATCTTGCCGAATGCCTCTTGAATGATTGTTGTGAGCAATTTAAACCTCTTAGCAAAAATTTTCAGCAGGGCTTTAGTGATGAGATCAATGAGGATATTTTGGAATGTTCTCATAATGCTCCTAACAATTTTGATGGCCATTCAAATGGGTCTCTTCATGAAGAATTTGCTACTGAAAATATTTGTGAAGGCCAGTATTTTAGTGAATAAATTCTTGAAGATTATATTGATGGTGAACAATTTTTTTTATCATTGCCAGTTGAAATCAATCAAAAGTCTCCATCCTATCATGATGAAGAAGATTTGATCATTCATGAAACTTCCTCTCATTCTTATTTTCAAGGAGAAGTTTTCCAAGATGTTGTTGATGATAGTGTCATGGATAATATGACAACAAATTTATTGGATTGTCATAATGAAATTTTTGTTCCAAAAGACCAGGTTGTTCATTTGTGTTCTTTCTTTGAAGAGCATAATGAAACAAAATTTTGTGAATTTCAAAATTCAGAATTTTTTTATAGTCAACCTGTATATGATGAATATGAAAATGGAGAAGAGAAGAATTTCACATCAACATTCATTGGCTTGTGCAATAGTGAGCTCGTTTTTGATGAGTATGAATATGATGTTGGACAAATAGATGAAGGAAATCAACCTATCCAAGATGTTGTTGTTCACCGTCATAAAAAAAGGTGATGTTCATGTGTTGTTTCAAGGAAATCAAGTGGATTATGGTCTCACAAATACAACAAAAATTGCAAGGGAGAAGTTTGGGTTTTTTCATCAGCGGAAATTTTGTCATACTGTATATGATCCAGTAGCTGTCTACATGGATTCAGTGTTTCCAGAGGTTTAAAATTTTGCAGCATTTGGAATTAAAGCAAATTGCAACTGTAAGTATGGGCTGCCCATTCATTTTTTACTACAAACATCTCAGTTTTTTATACATTTTCTTATTTACTTGCAAGGAAGAAGACCATCTTGTTAGTCAAATGATTTCATGGCTGCATTGGAAGTTTGATGTGACCTGATCAAGGAACTGATTAGTTAGTTGTGTAGGAGTTGTAGATAAATAAGATTTATTTTTGAGCATGTTGGTTTCAGTTTGAATATCAATTTACAGTATGATATTAGTGTCAAGTTTTCAGTATGTAAGAATAAGGACTCCATCGCCCAATGGAAAGACTACTTGCAGTTTTGTGGTTGTTATTTTTGGATTGCAAATAAAGGAATGGATGGACAAGGAAATAATTACAGTAAAAGTTGATGATGATGAGGGATGTGAAGGCATTGGTCATCAAGTTCTTAAAGTTTCATCATGAAAATTTATCCCCAGAAGGAGCCAGTGTTAGTCCTTAACCTTGTTTTTGACTGATTGGGTGTCCTTAATCCCCGCTCTACCCATTTTCCATGATTTTTTTCTAAAAATCTATTTTTCCCTCTTGTCTTGGAAGCTTATTTTTCAATCTTTTATGCACATTTTAAATGATTTTGAGGTTTTGAAAGATTAGTATTTGATATGAAAATTTTCTTTCACATCACTTGTCTTTTCATCATTTGAATTTTCAAATTTTTCCAAGTTAGAAAAGGCGCTACAAGAATAGCACTATTCCTGCAACGCCGAGAATAATCATTGTTTTGCATGCGCCACCCTACACAGATCGTGTCCTAACATTTTAAATCATGATTAGAGGATCTACATACCTATTTATGCTTTATTTCGGGTTGCTATTCTTATAATAATAACTATATACGAAGGATTGAGTTGTACTCGCCACCTCTACATCAAATCAACACGCCTGATTATCATGAATGAAATCATCATCTACCTATTTTAGTATGTCTGTTTTTCTATGCAGGGTTTGCAGGTAAAGAGATAACTTCTAGTTTTTTTAATAGATCTCGGGAATTGAAGATTCAACTCTTGATCTTCTCAGAATTGTCTACAAGATTGTATCAGTGATATGGCACCCAAAAAGAGTGGCCAGATAATCAGATTGGAGCCTGAAGGTACAAAATTGCACGAAGCATTTCCTCAGATGGCCCATAAATTCAAGCATGCTGGTTGGTTCGACTTCTTCACAATGTTCTAGGGTCATGACGAACATATCTCTATGACATTTGCACATAATTTTGATGGCTTCGAATCTGTGGTTGGAAAAATTCTAATGCACGTGACAAAGCATTCCATTGCTAAAGCCTGCAGATTACTTGTATATGGGGAAAGATGGTGGAAGAAGGAAAATGTAGTCATGGAGTTTGTGAATTAGTTTTTAGTTCTAGAAAATCAAAACCCTAACTGGAGCAAGGGTATACCACACAACTGGGTACGGGAAGAATGACACACTGCCTTGTTGATTATCCACATGTACATTACATGTGAAGGCAGGTTTTCTCTGGTCCATCTCTATCATATTAGACTGTTGATTCATGTAAATGGTGATTACCCTCTTAACTTACCCTATTTTCTATTAAAAAGTTTATCCAATATGTCTAAGATGATCCAATCCCATCTCAATACAACAAAAAATAGTCTTTTTTATCAAGTTTTGATTAGAACATTAGTAGTATTCTCCTTAAATGAAGTCCATAGGTCTTGGGACTGGTTAATCTAGTCATTAAAACCTAACCTACAATCAACTAAATCTAAAACTGTCAAGGGGAAGAAACCTGTAACAGAGAAACAAACCTCTCAAGCTACTGAATTTTTTTATGAAAGAAGATTCCCTTGCAGCTAGGGTAACTCGTGCTGGCAAGAGAAAATTACAAACCCAAGAAGCTGTGGGTGATTTGGCTATGGGTAAAGGTGATGAGAAAGGCACTACTAGTCAAGGTAAGAAACCTAAAACGAATGAAGAAACTGACATCCATCCTGATCCAGATATAAAGAGGGAATTTTATGAATATGAAGATTACATCACAAGTCCAGTTCGGACTCCAGTCAAACAGAAGCAACAATCTACAGGCAAGAAGACTGCAAAAAGTAAAAAACCGAGTAAAAAGAAAATACATGTACCTAAATGCCCTAGAAGAAATTCTACCAGAGCTGCCAATAAATTTAGACTAAATTCTAAAGTAATGTTTCATCCTTCCATCAAGAAGGAGAATCTCATAATCATAGAAGATAATTCATTGGATCTTAAAAAGGAGATCAAAAAACATGCAGTGGCATCTTCTTTACATAGGATAGAGAAGGAATCCGAGGAACATAAGAAGAAATGAGAAAAGAGAAAGTAGATTGCACAGTACTCCAAAAGACCTGTGACCAGAGAAAATACAAAATCAACTTTAGTATCTCAATCTGTTTTTAAGGGCACAAATGCAGTTTATGAAGACATAAATGATCTTTTTCCAGAACTAAACCAGCTACAGGATATTCTAGAACTCAGAGAATTAGAAATCTCTGAAGAAGAGGATCTTAGCACTGGGTTATCCTCCAAATATGAAATTAAGTTAAGGAAACCCCAAGTCTCCATAGATTTGAACCTACTTGCTCCAGTAAAAGAAAATCCATAGTTTAAGATGAACATAACAAAAAGAAGAAAAGACATAAATCAAATACAGGAAATACTCTGTTTTTCCTGTTTTAGTCCTTATCTTTAAGAGCAGTTTCTAAAACGATGGATATGAATTTTTGGAAATCAAAAGAGTTTTTTGTTGGGAACGAGCCCCTTCACAAAAATATCTCTCATTTTTTACACAACTATCACATTTTAAGATATTCAAATATATCTTTGAGGCTTATTTTTCAGAGATTTCACAATAAATAATTTCTTGTTTTAGTCATTATTTTGGACAAGGTTGCAGAACACCTGGAGATGATTTTTTGTAAAACAAAAGAGGTTTTTGTTTGGAACGGGTTCCTTCACATAAAACTCTCTCGTATGTTACACAACTATCATCGTTTGGGAGATACAAAGAGATTGTTGGACTCTATGTTTTAGGAATTTGGCAGATTTATTTTCCTAAAAAATCTCATGGACAACAGTTGACAAGCCACCTCATCAATTCGACTTGGAGATCAGATTTGATCTTCTCCTTGATTATTTGAAACAAGAAACTAAATATATATGAGGAGGTTTTTAGATCCATTTCTTTTGGATCTTGATAATTATGTATTGTTTCTATATAAAGTTTGTAGAAGGAAACGTTAGGGGTCGATTAGTTGGGCATTCAATGGCCTTTTTTTGTAAAAATCCATTGTAAGACAAGTTTATATTCCATATTGATACTAAATGGCAAAGGCATGTTGATGGTCATATCCTCTTTCATATCTTATTCTATTTATTTTGTTACTTGAATTCATTTATTCTGTTGCAATGTATTTGATTTCTTAATTTTAAGTAACACATTGAAAACTTTGTTGTTTTTGTTTATAATCAAGATTGTCTTCAAGTACATGTTCTTGTTTCTCAATGATATTTTGAAATAAGAAATCTATATGGGATTTGAAAAACTAGATACTCTCATACATTCCCTTCTTTATTTACATTTCTGATGTATTAAAGTGACTACCATTTACTAAATCAATGGGATGTTTACTTGCTTTTACATTTGAGTTATGTGTTTATTTTGAATCCTTGAGCCGACTTTCAACCATTTTCTAAAAAACCTATTTAGAAAACCCTTTAAAATACCATTTCAATAACTTGATGATGCCCTAGCTTTCCCTCTCACAGTCAAGTGCAACTTTAGGGACTAATCGTAACTTTGAGGGAAGTTTGGCTGCATTTAAGGTGGTCAACTCAGCGGTGAAGTCAGTGATAGTAGTGGTTCATTCTGCACCATTGAAAGTTGAGAGTTGGTTTGGAACTTGGGATTTTATGGTGGCTCCATTAGACGATCATGCGATGATCTCGGGGTAGGATTTTCTCAAGTATGCTAAGGCATTTTCTATGCCACATGAGGGTTGCTTGGTGTTCTTGGACGAAGCCAAAACACCAAGTGTTCCCATGAAGACAAAGAGCAAGCTTGGATAGAAGTCTAGGAGTACTGTGATCAGGTTGATTGAGGGATTCTGTAGAAGTGTGGAGGGACCTTGTGACATGGTGCATCAGAAAGAGGTGACTCCAGCCATAGTTTCTTTGAGTGTGGTGAATGAAGAAAAAAAAAGTAAATGAAGGTTGACAACATTGGAGATATCAACAAAGTCTGTCTTGGAGAAGGAAGACTAGTTGCAGAGTCTGCACGACCAGAAGCAAGTTAGGGAGGGTGAGTTGAAGTCATCCATCACAACACTTGCGAAAGTCATCACACAGGAAACACATCCCAATTCACCATGCTGCCAGCAAGTTTGCAATGAAGTTGAGGAGGATTGGTTAGACGACTAACTTGCACCAAAATATCTAAGTTTTAAGATAAAGGAGAGAACGAAGGCACTCACTCAGATAGACTTAGAGGATGCAGAGGAAGTGGGTAGAGAAGACCGAGACCCCGTAGCGATCATAAACTATTGTAGACAAGTGATGGGGATTTATGAGTTTGAGCTTGATGTATAACGACTTGAGAAGTTGGGGTTCTCATTGAAGGAATTTAGACTGGTCCTTAGGTACTTACGCATATAACATAGATTAGACACATCATTCACTTCAACCTTGGTGGTGGATTCCAAAAATACTTAGTCTATTAGTAGTTTGAGGATGGGCACGCTACCAAGGAAGTAAACAATGCGACCTTAGTGCCTTGGTGAAAAGGTGCCACAATAATAGTGGAAGAACACATGCTTTGTGAGTCAGAGGAGGGTTGTCATATTTCTCTGGCACGATGAAGGAAATAGTTGTTGGGTTGTAGAGAAAAATAGTCAGCACAATGGAGCGTAGACAACAATTGAGCATCTTGACAACAATTGTGGAGTTGGGTTGAAGACTTAGCAGATTTGGGCGAAGGAGAAGATCTTTGCCTTGAGCTTGAGGATTGGACAAGGAGAGAAGTTATGAACAAAAATAATACATTTGACATAGGGAAGTGCATATTGATTGTTGCACGCAACGGTTGCACTGATCACCTGAACAATGCAAAACTTGGGGGTTGAAATGTGCAGAGACATGGAAGAATGGACGAAGTAAGAGCACAGTGGACAAGTCAACATGGTTCAACACTTGGGAAATTTTCAGTTTGGTGCATGGGTTGATGCAACGAAGTTGGGAAGAGGACATTTGTTTTGCAGACGAAGAGGTCATACTAACTTTGGGAAGAGATTGTGCATAGATGAAGTGATATGACGAAGGGAAATTTGGGGTATCCATTTTGACACAAAACTTAGGGTTTCCAGTAGCAGTTGGGATGGAGACATGAGTTTGGGTAGAGTTGGAGATCACAAATTTTGGAGAGTTGTTGGGATGAAAACGACTTGGAGTGGGAGAGGATGTAAGGCTTGGAGTGTCTAGGATGAGCGTGTTCTCCTCCACCACAGACCAAGACAAACGAGTTAGGAAAAACAAAGCGCTCAGTTTAGTTCAAGGAGGAAAAGATCTTCTTATAAGGCAAAGTTTCGGTTCCTTGGGTGCACGCCACGCCAAGGAACAACTTCAATGAAGATTGTTGTATGGATATGTAGGCATAAGGTGGGTGCCCCACTAAAGAGACAGGTCAGATAGAGCGTTGGTTGGGTGCTTTGGCAGGAAATATGTCGGTCCAACCAGACGGAAGGAAAACTCGAATGGGCGAGCTCGGTCACCTTGGGAGAAATGACACACCAAGAAGAGTGACCAAGGAGACATGCGCCATACGCTTGGCCAACGAAGAGGTTGAACGATCATTCATGGGCACGAACTGGGTGCCCAAATGAAAGCGACGAGTAGGCTAGGTGAAAAAGGGTGTGCTTGGGTGGAGTTGGTCGACTCACCCAAGGGATGCGTGCATGTTAGGAAAAATTCGGCCCAAGAGTCAAAGTGAATAAGTTGTGAAAGGTTGCGCCTGCTCCAAGGCAAATAGACATGTTGGTTGGGCGATCTGGGCACCAACTTATAGCCAAGGGAGAGATCAAACGAAAATCATCCAAGAAGTGGGAGAGAAAGATGTGATTTGAAATTGTCTAATTGTGGGGATTACAAGTTGCACCATTTTGAGGCAAAGAAAACATGCATTTTAGAGATGAAGAATGAAGGAGAAGAGTTTCGTTTAGAATTTTGACCGAGGCAATTAAGGAAGGGCGTCGGGTGACTTGGCGAAGAGGATTCTTTGTGTTTTCACACAAGTTCTTTGTGTAACTGAGTAAAAGCTCCCTTGTAAAATTTCTTTGTGTGTGGCATGAGCTAGGATCGACACACTACATTTTTTGTAGTAAGAATTCGAGTATCAGGAAGATTTGGCCGCCCACATGCATTTCATTGTTATTGTGTATGTATGTTCTTTATTTGTTGAATTATGTAAGTATAAGAAACAAACATAAGTGATAAGTAATAAATGAAATGAAGAAGTAAGGTGTTGTCCAGGCCAAGTAAATCGGTGTGGCCTTGCCGTCAAGTTGAGCAACCGCGGTGTCGCAAGATGTTGGGAATGTTGGATGATTTCTCCATCCAGCCGAAGGTTCTCCAACACCCTGACACTATTGTTAGGCATCAAAATCATAAACGTAACAATATTTTAATGGCAAAGAAAATAAAACCAAGAACAAACCAGACAAAACAACAATAACATCAATTGACACAATGATTTATGTGGAAACCCAATACGGGAAAAACCACGGGGCAATGATAATCAATATTCTTATTATTCAAGGGAGAATTACAATAACCAATGATAGGCATACAACCATCTTCTCCTCTCTTCCCACACATTGTGCTACACTACATTTCTCACTTCACCTCTATGGGTATGCTTGTATATATAACATCTATCAAACAGTTAGACAAACTAATTACAACATGATCCACCGGTTACACAAATTTTTAACTGTAGTGTGCATGCATGCACATTCTATTTTTAGCCGACGTGCATGCAACCACATGGGAAATTAGTTGTCATGTTTTCAATAACTATGCCTTTTAGTATCATCGACCCTGATTACAGAGCCTAAAATTGAGGGGATCAAGAGAATCGAACCAGTGACCTCCCTAACTTATCACCGGGGGAGATATATCACGTATGGGGAAAGATCGCTTGAGCTAACCCTCGGGGCTAGTAGGTATTATTAGTTTATTTTCATAGGAAAAAGAATTTTACTTTTGGTTCTATACTATCACATTCTTCTTTATGAGGTGAATAATTGCATCCATGATGCTTAAGCACTGCACATTTCATTTATATATCGTATGTATCAAGCCCAACATAGGATTTCCATTTTAAGTTCTGTAATTGATGTTGAATATATCTTTAACTTGTCATTAATTTGACATAATGATTATTTTGTTTTGAATGAATTTGCTAAATTCTATTAATTATGCAAAATATTATGATTTGAAGTTCTTAAGACTATGTGGTTGTTCATCAAAGAGAGAATGGAGATATTAATAATGCATTAATACATAGTTGGGAAGAGAGGCTTATCGTTTTTCAGGAACCATTGTTACGAGGAAAATCTCTCTATGGCTAGGGGTAAACCACAACAGACAGAAATGACTGCAGAAATCAACTCTAATCTCAAGTATGCTATATAATTTTTTTTGCTAACAAGACAAGATAAAATACCTACCTCGTCCAGAATTTTGATGAAGTCCATCGTTGAGCACTTGACTCAAATCAATACACCTGCAACTTGTCCTCAACAAACAAGAAACACAAGAATATGGTGATAATGTATAATGTTATCACATTCGATAGCAGAATCCATCAACATTCATAACAAATTCGCCCATGGAATAAAAATTCAAATATTTGCAAGATATTAATTGGACGAGAAAAGAGTATTTCTATTAAAATGTAATCAACAGAAGTGAATGAATTACAAAATTCCATGTCAGCATGGTTCAAAATCGAGAAACTAATTCCCTTCCAGATGGGCCTCCAACACTTCAATCCTCCACCAAAGGCAAGCTCATATAAGAGAGACAATGAGGTTCTTAATCAAGTAGGGAAGAGATTGGGGGCTGAACAATGTGTTCAGACTTAAAACGATAAAGGGATTCTGACTCAATATGAAGTGAATAATTTATCTAGAGTAACTTTGCTTTCAAAGTTGAATTCTTCTCCTCTTTTCCATAGCTTGGATTTGGCCCATTTATAGCCTTCAAGTGGAACTGAAGGGCCGAGTCAGAACATTTCCAGTACATGGAAGGTCAAGGATCATGGATCTCGTAAGGTGACATGGAAACTCGACACCATTTTTTAATTTTAGGCACAAAACCTGTACACAGGTTGTAGTGGTGCAACCTACGTATATGCATGCTGTATAATAGATAGGGCACGTATATGTGGAAAAATAATGTTTTTAGATTTGGGATTTTCAAAAAGGGACTTCAAGTCTGCATAGGGAAATTGAACAAATCATTGTGAGAAAATTTGCCTAGGGTGAGGCAAATCTTGCTATAATATATGGCCCCTAATGTGTGAGATCATAGGAGTATTTGCGATGGACAAAATACATTATAATACCCAGAAGTGGAGCAATGGAGACCCAACTGGACGAACTAGTTGCTCATTAGAATATTACAATCTATACTGACTTTGCGTACATGGATGCCAATTTGAATTACACTACAGATCCATGTGAAAATATACCAAACAATTATTCATGGCCATGAGAAGGCAATACAAAGGTGGCTACATGCCAAAGGATTTCATAGTCACGAACACGACCCAGTAAAACCAGTCTCAAAATCAATATGAAGATATCTGTATACAATGGAGTACAATCTGATCTCCCATGATCACTGAAGTCACATAGGTAATGGTCCAATGAAAGATAGAAATAACTCAGGAAATCTGTGACTATGAAATGATGTCTTCAAGTATTCTACACGATCCGCCAAAGGTGCAAGTCTACATCGTGTGAATAAAAGAGTTGAGTTCAAACACAATGAGACTTTGTTTGATTACTGATCATTAAGGTATACCATTAACAAACACGAGACAACCTACCGATAATGAAAGTAGGTATCAAGGCCCCGAGTACATTCTTACAAGTGTGAACAAAGGTGTCAGTATCGAACAATTGAAGAATCCATCGATCAGGGGACATTGATGTATTCCCAACTGTCGATGGCGAGAGAACCTACCACTAATTACTACAAGCCTCTAGGTATCGTCTCCATAATAGATGGGCTGAAGTAGATGGAAGGAGACCTGCTGAAAGGAGGGCATTGAGGCATCTCTCATCATTCAGGACGAGGTACAAATCATGAGCTTGATGATTTGGAGGAAATCAGACGAAGAGCATTTTCACGAACCAACGAACCTGTGTGTATTTCATGTGTGCTAGATGCAAGCGATACACGCAAAAGACCCTCTGAATAACAACCAATAAGAAAAAATGTTGACAAAGGTGAGGAAACCACCAATAAGGATAATGACATCCAAGACACCGCAGAAATCCCAATGTGTGAATAGATTTCTTGCCTTCGAACACAAGGGAAACCACCCAGTCAGTGACCAAAGATGAAATGTCAACTGTTGGGTTCAAGGTTACCTACCAATGATGAAAGTAGGACCAGGGTGTGCAATAGGACTACAAATTCATGTAACTCTGAGACACACTGAGGGTATGGCCAACATGAAAAGTTAAGAGTTCTGACGAATGGTCGACACTAATTGAAAGACATCCTTTGAAAAATAACATGAGACATATGGAAGACTCTGACAGCATAGACTCAATGATGAAAATTTAAGATGCAGGAGGCATCAATCAAACTTTGCATAGGGACTGGAAGAGTAACCAGTCAGCGGAGTAACTCTCTATAACGAGATCAACTTCCTAAGGTCATGCTAAACCCAAAATTGATGACATGTGGACTCAAAAATTTTGTGCTCTGCTCAAAAGCGACACAACTGCTGCCAATATAAGATAATATTCTTTTCCCGTCCGCCTTTTTTTTGTTTTTTCATAGTCAAATGAATGCTATGATACAGAGGAGGAAACAAGTGTCACAAGTAATAAATATAGTTCCAACAGTGGAACATACCTATGCTCAATGCAAGGAGGTGCATGCGAGAGATGTACACTCGGGGGAATGTTTCCTCTTGGGTACAAGGTGTCAAGCTGCAAATGATATAAACAAGGCTCTGCTTGTCTAATGATGCGAACTAATGAGGTGAAAGGCTTATAACACAAAAGAGAGAACCAACAATAGGATCAATACTACAAGCAAGAGAATGAGATGCAATTACAACTTAACACCAAAACATTTCCTTTTTCGTAATCTTAGTCTACTGGGTTTGAAAAAGGAATAAACTTACACCAAATAGACGTCCTTTCAAATCCAATTTATGAGTGTGAAAGAGACAAGTTCACTCAACAATCTTTTCATTTTTTAAAAGAGTTGGAAAAGAGATTAACCAAGATTCATGACCTTTCAAATCCAATTAATGAGTGTGAAAGAGACAAGTTCACTCGACAATCTTTTCAATTTTTAAAAGAGTCAAAAAAGAGCTTAACCAAGACTCATGGATGTTGTTCTAAGTAGCATATAATGGGGGAGGCCAAGGCTCCTGAGCAGGATTTCTGTCAAAATTCAACAACTCACAGATAGCTCACACAATCTTGGGAAAACCCAAATCTTTCCAAGTCGAGGAGGATAAAATAGTTGCATATGTTACCTTATCTACAATATATCGAAGAATGCCCCTTATCTGGAAGGGTGTAGAATAAGGAAGTCGAGGCTCTACAAGATCGTTCCAATCAAAGGAAACCACCCTAGGACTTGGAGGGAGAGTACTCAGAGAGAGTATAATGCTCCCTTGTTCAAAAGGTACAAGACTAGAAATGCTAAGGACATGGTCGAAGGATACATCACCCTCCACAATAAGAGTGGGATTGACCGAAGATTGCATCGACAATGTCACTTCCTTAGGCTTGTCACTCTCCAAGAGAAGATTCGACACGACCACTTCTTCAACCATTGGTTGAATAGGATATGAGACAACAAGGTCAAGAGATGCATCTTCCCCCCAAAAAAGAGTGGTGTCAGTCAAAGATTGCATCGACACTACCGTTGTTTGAACATGATGCGAGGAAACAAGGTCAAGAGATGCATCACCCCCTAAAGGAAGAGGGGTGTCAGCCGAATATTGCATCGACATGACCGCTGTATCAACTAAAGAAGGTTGGGAAACCAAAGACGACTCAGAACCCGAAGGGCCCCCAGGTAAGGACCATGCTTCTGGTACCACAACAGTATTAGGGCACAAACGAGTAAGGTAATCTCCTTCACAAATAATACAAAGGAACTTGGGCTTACATCTTACACGTCTAGGCTTCTCTATCGTATGAATTCCCCCAACATGACTTGTAGTGGCTGGTGACATGCGTCTAGCATGACTTGTAGAGGCTAGTATCAAATCTTCAACATGACTTGCAAAGGTTGGTGATGAACCTTCAACATGACTAGCAGAGGTTGATGATGAATCCCCAACATGACTAGCTGAGGTTGGTGATGTATGTGTAGTGTGACTAGCAATGACTAGATTTGTGCCCCCAACATGAATTGTAGCGCTTGGTTGCTGGTCTTCAACATGACTAGCAGAGGTTGATGACCACTCTCCAACATGACTAGCAGAGGTTGGTGATATAATGGCAGTATGACTTGCAGTGACTAGGCTTGTGGTGGTGGTTGGTTATGGAATTTGAGACCAAGGTTTGGAGAAAGACTAGTTTTGAGAAATTGCAGGCCAAGAAGGGTTCTGGTATACACCATGGCCTTGTCCGGCAGGATAGTATCCTCCCCCATACTGATTCATAAAGGGGTGTAAGGGCATCAAAACTGAGGAAGCTACTTGCAAGGAGAAAGCGACATGACAAGGGTTACTCATGTGAGGATATATATTTCCCCCAGACGAAGGAACATAGTGAAGGGGGTTGCCCATACTATAAAAATTACTCCCCCCGGAAGAAACACTAGAGGACAGACGAAGGTCCGCCATGGGAAAAATGTTCGTAGGAACCGACATAGCAGAAGAAGGATAGATGGACGGAGTGTAATAAGTGTCGAAATAATGTAACTGCAAAGAGTATTCTTATTATTATTTGATATATTATTTATAGGATTAATCCCCATTGTGGATTAATCATGTCGGTAATTGTATTAGGACCAAATCCCCTTTTGCGGATTGGTCAACAGACAATTATAATAGGCAGAATAAGAAGTCAACCCAACCAGTTAATAAGAAGACCCAGAAATATGATAAAGATGGGTTTACCCACCTAGATTAAGAAGTCGACCCTGCCAGTGAAGATACACTTCACGCATGCCAGAACTTGTATAAATAAAGGAGGCTAGTGCCTCATTTGAACATAACTCACTTGCTCATTCTCTTAAGAGGCAAGCTGCAATTACCAGTTGGAGAGAGGAGGAGAAGAGTGGCGCATCTTTTGGAGAGGACTATCTGTATTGGTTTGAGTTATCTCTTGACATTGTATTGGCAATTTATGATAAGGAAGTTTTTGCTGGGTTCTCTTCCCCTAGAGGGTTTCCTAGGATAAATGTTGTGTCTCTTGTGAATGTGTATTTCTCAGTGATCTTGTTCTTTTGTTGCTCTTATCTATTGAAATGAAAAGAACTATAATAATGGCAAAAACATTAACATGGTATCGGAGCCAACTTGAAGGAAGCATATTTTGCAAGAGAAAAACATCACTGTTGCAGTACCTGAAAATTAGGGTTTTTCAAAAGTGAATATTTTCAGCCCTAAAACCACCTAGAAAGTTGTACCCTCCCCCAAGGATCATTTTGGCACTTAGAGCGCACCTTTTTAGTGGCTAGATCTCCCGGAAAGTGAAACCCTAGTTTCACAAAGTACAAAAAAACCAGAAAACTAGAGTACCAGAAGTACCAGAAGTACGAAAGTACCAGAAGTACCAGAAAACCAGAAGCACCAGTCCAGAAATTCGTAGATCAAGTTTGAGGGGGTAAAAGTTGGATTTTCGAAATTCCGACTGCACCAGCTAACTCGCCTCAGCTCAGCGCATCTATCCCCTGGATCAGATTTTCAAAATTCAAAGTTTGAAAAATTAGGGTTTCCTCATAAAACCCAAATTTGCAGTTGCAGTCCCAGAACCAGTTGCAGTTGCAGTACCAGTTGCAGTTGCAGCTGTAGAACCAGTTGAAATCGCCCTTGAAATTTTCTCAAGAGTTGGCAATGATTACCGCTGCTACCAGATGGATCCACTACCTGCAAATTCCATCATAGGTATGCACTTACATATGTTTAATGATTAAACCCTAAAGAGTATTTACAGGAGAAGGGATCTCTTGCCATAGATCCAGAAGGATCTCAATATCCAACACATTCAGAGGAATGATGCAACCCATGTGTGATTATTCTGATATACATCTATTTATCATGACATTATCTTAATCAATGTTGCATGTTGAAGCTATGATCAAATTATTAGAAGGATTGAAAGTTGATCATAGAACTTATCCTCTAACCTAACCTTTTGTCAAGATAGTGTATTGTCTTAGTACAACAGACAGGTTGAAGAAAACACTCGTCACTTGAGTGAAGGAGACCTGGAAGAAAAGCAAGCACTCACTCTTGAGGACAAGGCTCCAGGTTTGATTAATCAAGATTCAAAGGTACACATGACAAGCTGATGACTTTAGTTGAGATAGCAATCATCGTAAAGTATTATACTTGATAGCATGTGAGAATATAGATGTAAATACTTTGCCTGATATGACTAACACCTCCTCAAGGAGAAACCTCATGTGTTAGTTACAGGTTTCCATGGAAGAATGCTTGGTCACAACACTATGAGAGTGTTGACCTCATTTTGTACTGTATTCCTTACCTTAAATCTTTACTTCAGATAAATTATAAGTGATAGCTCTAAAGGAGCTACTGTGATGATTGTTCGTGCTATTGCTTTATATTATCAAGAAGGATATTATTCTTGCTTGTTGTTTTGTTGACCTTGCTCCA
>ML815075.1:68146-79979 GCA_009831015.1 Picea engelmannii
TAGATTTATGTTTTATAGCTAGCCGTTTTTGCCAAAGAGTCTTAAGGAAAGAGGGAGGAGCATGAGGCCTAGCTTTAGCTACACCGGAATGAGTCTCCTCCCCTTAGGGTTTTGATTTGGTGGCCCTGCCATTGCAACACCATCAAAACTAACTCTCCCATCCTTAGGTTTGAATCCTTCCAAGCCTTTAGCCTCTCTCTTTGACTCCATTAACCCAAGGCACTAGTCTAACCCTAAAACGTTGAGGTTTTGGTGCTTAAACAATATTTCAAACTCTCTTAATTTGAAACCCTAACTAACCCTAGCGATTCTACTAACCCTAATTGCTGATGACGTCTTTCCCTATTTGAACTCTTGTTTGGTCTAAAAGTTGCGGCTGACTCATCCATTGATAGACATATAAGTGCTGAGCAATTTCCTTGGCTTAAAAAGCAAAACGTTCACTTTGTTGTCTAGCTAACCTAACCCTAAGGTGACGTCATACCTGTTTGAACTCTTGTTTGGCTTAAAATGTTGTGGTATTGTCACCCCTTGATTTGGCATTGAGGTATAGATTGCTTTCATTGACTTAATTTGCAAAACGTCCACATCTTTGCCTCTTAAACACTAACCTAGAACTAAGGCTGACGTCACCCTTACTTTGCATAGTGACACAGCAACAATATTTATATATGAGCTTATTTAATGCATTGTGATAAGTAAAGGATTGATATTAAACATTGAATGCAATTGTCTTTTGTATTTATTGAAGAAGTATTATAAGTCTTTTGTCTTTAATTGCAATCATTGACTTCGTCAATAATTACATTCATTATTGTTCATATGTATTAAAGATAGTCATTGATATTTTGAAGTACTAATCACTGTATGCACATTTTAGTTTCATTTGCCTTGTCTCGCAAACAGGTGCTCTTTCAGTGAAATATCTCTTCTTTGACTATCCTTTTGGCAGTAATCTGTGAAGGGAAGGCTTACCTTAACCTTTGAGCCTTACACCCTGATCCTTTTCCTTCAGAACCCCAGATTACTAGGGACGTCTCCCTTGGGATTAGCCACCCTGAATAGAAAGAGCTCCCCATCGAGGTGATAGTGGGTGGGGAAGCTCCTGTTATGCCAGTTTAAGCCTTACTTCCAAGCTGCTAAGCCTATCCTACAAACTGAGCGATAACAACCATCTAGTCTGCAACAAGAGCAATAAAAAACATAAGCCTGCAATGAGAGAAAACAAAGAACATAAACATGGTCGGGCGACCATGGATGTTGTAGACAAGGGTGTACTTCTGGCCACATGTTGGGCATCGAGTCCGCGCAGGAGAGTTTTCTAGTGCATCAAACATAATGTCTAGTCTTTGACCAAGGATGCGCTATGAGTGCAGCTGATCATCTTGTTTTTTCTGAATTTCAAAGATAAGTTGGAGGTGATCCTCCATGAGTCAATTGGCACAGAGCTGAGGCCGCTCCACTTTCTTTTCCTCGCTAGCGATCACCGTGTTCTCCTCCACCTTCCAGCTTGGGGGGATTTCCTCCTCCACCATGCAGTTGCATCACCATATACCAGGTCCTGTGGATTGATTTTTTTTGGGGGGAGGGGCAGAAGACTAGTGGGCAAAGGAGTGCGCTCACTCGGTGGTGGCGCTTCCTCTTTAACCGAGAAATTTGAATGGATGGAGTGAGGGGGAGACGAAGGAGGCTTTGATGGCCCCTGTTTATTATGCCTGGGGCCAGAGATACAAGCAACAATGAGAACCAATTGGGAGGGGAAAATTATGCCACGCCTAGAGAGGGCATTGTAGTACAACGCACCTCTCCTGGACTTCCCCCTTTCTCTTGGCATGGTGGAAAAAATGTAGAGGTAGAGGGGAGAGGCGGTTGTAAAGTGCTCGGGAGAGATCAAAAGAGCCGAAGCGCAGGTGAAAAAGCCAAGGGAAATGCAGATAAATCTCCTGTGAGGGTCAAGGGAGAGAAGCGGGGTAGTGAAAGGGTAAGGAGAGAGTTCGCCAGAGAGAGCAATGGAGTAGATGAAGTTGTAGAGGGAAAAGGTTAGAAAACGCTCAGAAGAGACAAGGAGCAGGAGAAAATGCAAAGGAGGAATGAATGAGTTCACCAGGGCGATTTCCCATTTAGCACTTCACGAATTGACGGATGGGTTAGCCATTAGAGATGAGTTAACAACCTCCCTAGGCCTAGTACGCCTGGTCTGGCTTGCGTGAGGGGCCATTAACCCTGCAGGGTTGTCCAAGTGCATTACCATTACTATCCGTGGGGTGCGAGCCATTCAGTAGTTATGAGCGATGGGATGGCGACTGTGGTTAATAAATCCCATGTCCGCTCCATTCCAACTGTCCTCTAACACTGACCAGGTGGCACCCCATCCGAGGGCCATTCACTAGATGTTGATAAATAGTGAATTAATAAATAAAATTTGACCTCGATCCTACATCATATAAACACCATAACACTAATGCCAAATTAGTTATGGTTTTTATGTTCTAGTCAAGGATATTCAAAATGCTTGAAGGCAACCACAAATGAAACTATTAAGAATTTGAGAAGTGCAATATACATGTATTGTTTTTTATTTATCTAGGTGGTCATTCATGGTCATCTTAGAATAGGTATTGATACTAATAGTATTTAGGTTATGAACTTTCAACTCATTTTCCAAGTATTTCCATGCATTGTTTGAGGTTTTGACGGCGAGTGGTTGGGTATTTGACTTAGTGCACAAATTCTCTTTCTGATGAGCTAAAGAAGATCTAAAATTGAGCAAAGAGTGAAAAGTTATGGTCCCAACAAAGCACCCCTTTTTCTTTGGATGATTCATTATCATTTTTTGGTTGCTCTAAGTTATTCTTCTAGGAAGAGAGCACATGTATGTTGAAGGGGATTCCTTGCAGGATGGGTTTAGCATTTGAGAGAAATTCCCTTGCACTCCTATAAAAAATTCCTTACACTTATGATGCTTGACATCTTTTGTTTTTGGTCAACATAAAGTTATGAAATATTTCTCTTACACGTTATGGTGTATTTATGATGGGAGTTACACATTCTGAGTGGAGTGTATCCCTTGAGGAGAGATTCCTTTTTACATGTGACAAATGATTGCTTTCATGAAGGATATATATATTTTTTCCACATCAGTTATACTTATATTAGAGGAGACTTCACTTAAGCCTAATCTTAATAGTATTCAAAATGGATCACAAAATTGGTAGGTCTAACTCAATATAGGAGAGGCTTCACTTTGTGAGGTGTTGAGTCAAAATTAAAATTTCTCTTTTACCCCAAATATTGTAGGTATACTATTTAACAAATTGATCAACTAGAAATAGAAAGCAACAAAACATAGAAAATAATATCTCAAAGTTGCATTAGCTACAAATTCCACTTGGATGTTGGTGTTTGTTTTTTCCACTGTCTCTGTTATGCAGGAGGGGCTCGACTAAATTCTCTCCATCACATGGTACCTTATGAAATTTAAAATTTGAATGACTAGGTCTGAGAGTGCTGCGACCCATTGTTCCAATTGCATGTTTTTCTGAGTGAGGCATGCTAGGGTAGCTTCATTTTCCTTCCTACTTTGCTTAGCTTCTTGTGCCCTTTGTCTCTAGTTTGAAAGCGTCCCTCTTCTCCATCATCCCCAAGCAATTCTCCAATTAGGATTTGTAACGAGTAGATTGTAGAGTGGAGTATTGGATGTTTCCTCAAATATTTCTAAGCTCTCGATCTCCCGATTGGAACCGATTAAGGCTTTCTTTAGGGCACAAACTTCTCTGGTGAGCACACAACAATAACAAAGACAATGGTGTCCTTCCCTAGTGGTAGAGGGAAGGGAGTCTAACAATTTGGGAAGGGGATGAGCAAAGACCGAGGAGGGGGAAGGAGGCACAAGAGAGAGGGTTGTGTTAGTATATTAGACACTTAGGAGTTAGTTAAGATCAACTTGGACTAATATGTCTTTAGGTATAGTGTGCTTTTGTAATCAACTAATCCAACGGTTCATCTTCTCCTAGATACCAATGACACTTGATCCATGGCTTAACACCAATTGTTTCGTGATCTCCATTTAAATAACATGGAGGGTCATTTGTTGATGATTGATTGTGAGAGATTCACATGTAGATTATTTTCTTTTTGCATTAATATATTGCATCAAGTGGATGCGTTGATTGGGGTCATGGACCTTTTCACTCTTTGAAGGTTTTAACCATGTAATGCACTATTATAGTAATATTTGATCTATTTGTGTGAGCATTTTCCTTAAGGTGTACCTATTTATCGAACATGGTATCAAAGTGCTTATGAAGATGCACTTTTGTTGTTTATCAAGATCCCAAACTTGTGTCATTGCATGCATTAAATAACTTCTAGATTATGTTGTTTATGAGCATTTTTCCCCTAAAAAAATGCTCTAGTGCATTTGGAGTGCTATTTCAAGTTGGAAACCCTTTTCGTTTCACCTAAGAAGGTTTTTGTTTGCGCAAGATATGACCATTTATATCAAATCTAGTTTTAATATTTCGTTTCAATTTTCTATGTGTGCTCTTTATCGTGCCCCTTGTGTGAGCTCAATAAATAAAATATAAATCGGAAAATAATTTCTTTTCTGCATATACTCTTTCCCTTGTGCTTTCGTGATCTCGACAAATAAAAAATAGAGAAGGAAAATGCCATCTTCTGAGTAGATTAACCAAGATTTAATCTTGAGTTTATAAAGATTGCATTGAATTTTTTTGCAATAAAAAAAAAATAGGGGCTTTTGGGATAGGCATAGACTTTGAGGTAGATAGTTTTCCAAAAAATATAAAAGGCTCCCTTCTATTTTTTAACATTTTTCATATTTTTTTCGTAATTACTAATAGTATTTTTTAAGTTCTAAAATAATTTTATTATAAAGTGCATTTCAAATATTATAAAGTTAAATCACTTATAAAGTAAGTCTGTTGTTTTTTAAAAGTTATTTTTTACATGCAACTTAATTTATAAAATACTTTTATTGTAAAAATGATTCTCACTTATTTTATACAAGTGAATCACTTACATTATAAAAACATTTTCTTTATAAAAGTTAGTTTATAGGAAAAGTTAGAGAATGAATGCTTTTTTTTTTTAAGTTTGTAACCTCATTGTGCACCTATCACCATGTGGGTCAACCTCCACCTACCATGTGGCACCTTGGTTACTTTTTATACTTTCTTTCAAAATAGTATAACTTTGACATCCAAAGTTCGTTTTCAGTGCCAATTTTTTATAAAATGCCTATTTTTATAAGACTATGTGGTTGTTTGTTAAAGAAAACAAGATGATATTAATAATGAATTAATAAATAGCTAGGAAGAGAGGCTTCTCATTTTTCTGGATCCACCTTCGAGAGTGTCAACATTTCAGACACACCAATTATGGTCCATTATCAGCGTGTGGGTCTAAAAGTTGACATTGTCGCAGATGGACACAAATAATCCAAAAGCTCGTCATTCCAACTATATATTATGTGGAAGCTTATCACAATTAATAAATAGCTCTCATATATTTTCATTCGCTAGATGTTGATAAATAATGAAATAATAAATAAAATTTGACCTCGATCCTACATCACATAAATGCCATAACACTAATGCCAAATGAGTTATGGTTTTTATGTTCTAGTCAAGAATCTTCAAAATGCTTGAAGGAAACCGCAAATGAAACTATTTTAGAATTTGAGAAGTGCAATCTACATGCATTGATTTTTATTAATCTAGGTGGTCATTCAAAGTCATCTTAGAATAGGCACATAAAAACTATAACACTAATGCCAAATGAGTTATGGTTTTTATTTTCTAGTCAAGAATCTTCAAAATGCTTGAAGGCAACCACAAATGAAACTATTTTAGAATTTGAGAAGTGCAATATACATGTATTGATTTTTATTAATCTAGGTGGTCATTCAAAGTCATCTTAGAATAGGCCTGATACTAATAGTCTTGATTGTGAGAGATTCATATATATATTATTTTCTTTTTGCATTGATATATTGCATCAAGTGGATGTGTTGATTGAGGTCATCGACTTTTTCACTTTTTGAAGTTTTTAACTATGCAATGCACTAGTGTACTAATCTTCGATATATTTGTGTGAGAAGTTTCCTTAAGGTGTACCTATTTATCGAACATGGCATCAAAGTGCTTATGAAGATGCACTTTTGTTGTTGATCAAGATTCCAAACTTGTGTCATTGTATGCATTAAAGAATTTTTGGATTATGTTGTTTATGATCATTTCTTCCCCAAAAGAAACATTCTAGTGCATTTGGAGTGCTATTTCAAGTTGGAAACCCTTTTCGTTTCACCTAAAAAGGTTTTTGTTTGTGCAAGATATGACCATTTATATCAAATCCAGTTTTAATATTTCATTTCAATTTCCTGTTTATATTTCTAAATTGATCCATTTCCAATATGTGTATACTCTTTGTTGTGCCTCTTGTATGAGCTCAAAAAATTAAAAAAACAAAACAAAAAAACTTTTATTTTCTACGTATACTCTTTCCGTTGTGTTTTGCGCGACCTCGACAAATAAAAAATCGAAAAGGAAAATTCTATTTTCTTAGTAAATTAACCAAGATTTAAGATTGAGTTTATAAAGTTTGGATTTTATTTATTTATTTAATTTTTTAAATGTGTGTTTGCATTGAATTTTTTTGCAAACAAAAATAGTGGCTTTTTTAATATGCATACACTTTGAGGTAGAGAGTTTTTATAAAAAGAAAAAAAAAAAAGAGTCCCCGTCTCTTTTTTAACATTTGTTATATTTTTTTCGTAATTACTCGTAGTATTTTTTAAGTTCTAAAATAATTTTATTATAAAGTGCACTTCAAAAATTATAAAGGTAAATCACTTATAAAGTAATTTTGTTGTTTTTTAAAAGTTACTTTTTTACATGTAACTTAATTTATAAAATACTTTTATTGTAAAATTGATTTTCATTTATTTTATAAAAGTGAATCACTCACATTATAAAAATATTTTATTTATGAAAGTGAGTTTATAGAAAAAATTAGAGAATGAAGGGATTTTTTTTAAAAAACTTGGTAACCTCACTGTGCTTCTTGTTGGGAAGAGAGGCAAGAAGATATTAATAATGAATTAATAAATAGTTGGGAAGAGAGACTTCTCGTTTTTCTGGATCCACTTCTCGTTTTTCTGGTTCCACCTCTGAGAGTGTCAACATTTCAAACACACTAATTGTGTTCCATTATCAATAAGTTGACTTGAACGTTGAGATTGTCACAGATGGACACAAAAAATCCAAAAGCCCGTCATTCCAACTATATATTATGTGGAAACTTATCACAATTAATAAATAACTTTCATATAATGTTGTTATGTAATACCCTTCTAGGGAATCATAACTAAATAATAAATTTGTAATCTAAGTGATATTTCTTTATATTCTTGTCTGCATGTTGTTTTTGTTTAATTTATGTTTGTATGACATTAATTGATACCAAATGTAAAGCTAAATAGTAAATTACATAACAATAATTTCTAGCAAATTAAATTCTCAAATTTCACATTTACAACATAATTTCAATATATATATATATATATATATATATATATATATATATATATATATGTCATAACTTTGATTCAAAGAAAAACAATAAACTAATAAAATACCTCTAGAAGATGGTTGTCCTTTGAGTGCTTGAAATTGTTTGCTTCCAAAAGCTTGAAACTTTCTGAAAATTGAATATTTTCCTCCCAACCAACTAGGAACAAAGCCTCTTCGACTCCCTAGCTCCAGGAACCCTTGCGGTTTCCTCGTCCTCGAGCCCAAAATTCCCAGCAACCAACAAATCCCGTATTCATCCAAATTTTCCCAAATCAAATTCTTACTCCAAGGTCTTTTTTGCTCCTTTCTCTCCTACTCCTTCCAAAATCCCCCCTCTAAATGACCAATTTCCCTTTATTTATTCTCCCATTTCCCTTCCTTAACACTCTTCCTCTCTAACATAACTTGTCCCTCTTGAATTCATTTCCATCCCTCATAAATTCCTATCTACCCTTATGTCTTCCAATTTTCCTATCACACACAATACAAGAAATAATCAGTTCATTCATTGTTACCTAATTTAATCTAAAAATTGTTAAATTATGAGTTTGATTTCTTATGCGGATTAATTTTTTTATTTTCTTCAACACTTTGATTCCATCTTAATACACTTCAACAATACCAAATCATAATCGAATAGCAATAACCATGTAGATGAGTAAGCATGCACATCAACAACACATATACCCTGGGGAAACCCTGTACATGGAGAAAAACCCCAACAAACGATATTCCTTTATTGCATTAATAATGTAAGATCACTTACAAATATCCACCATGAATGTTCTTCTCTTAAAGAGCTTGCCAAGATGATTCTGACCTGACAAAGACCTAAAAGACCTTGCTGAAATACACCTCTGAAATGCTGCTTCTATTTGTGATATACAACACTGATATGCTGCTTTGGTATGCTGCCTCTTTATCACTGATATGTGCCTCTATTGCTTCACCCTTAACCTACATATCAAAACTGTGTTGAAAAGAGGGTTCAACCTCTGCTTATATAGGCTAAAGAGGAGAAGAGGAGAGACTTGAAATAGTAACATGTTTGCATGAGTTAATGATAGCTCAACTTCATACTTTAGTTCGAACTTAGAACTAGACTTGAGACTGGTTACAACTCAACATTACACTTTAGTTCGAAAATAGAACTAGACTTGAGACTGGTATGATTTAGTTCGAAAATAGAACTAGACTTAAGACTTTAGTCACAACTCAACATTACACTTTAGTTCTAAAATAGAACTAGACTTAAGACTTCAGTTACAACTCAACATTACACTTTAGTTCTAAAATAGAACTAGACTTAAGACTTCAATTATAACTCAACATTACACTTTAGTTCTAAAATAGAACTAGACTTAAGACTTCGGTTGCAACTCAACATTACACTTTGGTTCTAAAATAGAACTAGACTTCAAACTTCAGCTGCAACTCAACTTTACACTTTAGTTCTAAAATAGAACTAGACTTAAGACTTCAGTTACAACTCGACTCTTTACAAGGCAATTCAAAATTCTCTTCATGGTGGATAATGTTACATGTGCCAACTCACTAGATCAATACATTTATATCATTTGCAATATTAGGAATATTGTTTGTTTCTAGCTCATAGGAATTTTATATTCAACCTAACTTTTGCTAGATGCCTTGATTTTTTCTCATGGCTCACAAGGCTTGACTAGGCTCACAGAGGTTGTACATTCCCCCTGATTTTTGCACTAGTCTGTCTATGCTTATAGAGGTTGTACGCTCCCCCTGAATTTTGCACTAGACTGTCTATGCTCACAGAGGTTTTATGTTCCCCTCGACTTTTGCATTAGACTCACATAGCATCTCGTTTGTCCTAACTTTTGGTTTGACTCACAGAGGTTGTATGTTCCCCCTAGCTTTTGTCAATACCTCACAAGACTGGTTGATTCTCCAAATCTTCCTGGCTAGCCTCAGGGTGGCTCATATGGCCTCTCATTGGAGAATGATTGTCGATGCTGCCAAATTTAACACTCCCACTCAACGAGGGAGTCATTCTCAGCCACACCAATCTTGCCTCTCAACTGCACAAACTATCTCGAGGTCAGAGGCTTGGTCAGGATATCAACTACCTGCTCGCTCGTGGCTATGTACTGTAACTTTACAATTTTTCTCTAGACCAAGTTTCAGATGTAGTGGTACCTTATGTCAATATGTTTTGAACTGTTGTGAAATACCGAGTTCTCTGTCAATTTTATGCAACTTTGATTATCACAGTGAACCACTGTCATCTCGAGCTTGTCGCCAAACAACTGAGAAACCAATTTTCTGAGCCATACTGCTTCCTTTCTAGCATCACTTGCTGCAATGTACTCAGCCTCTGTTGTACTCTGTGTAAGGGATCCCTACTTTCGACTTTATCAAGAGATCAAAGCGGATCCTAGATTGAAATAGTATCCGGAAGTACTCTTCCGATCCACTAGGCTTCCTGCCCAGTCAACATCTGCATACCCATGCAAAAATAAACCACCACTGGATGTATATCTCAGACCATAAGTAATGGTCCCTCTAAGATATCTCAAGATGTGCTTTGCTTCCACCCAGTGTCTATGTCTTGGTTCAGTCATGAACTGACTCATTGCAATCACTGCATAACATATATCTGGCCTAGTGTGGATCATGTACATCAATGATCCAATCAACTACCTATACATGGTGGGATCCACCAAATCTGAACCTGTATCAGAATCATGCATCTTCCTCAGGTTGGTAACCATCGGAGTAGACATGGATTTTCAATCCATCATACCAAACCTCTTTAGTACATCCATTGTGTATTTTCCTTGTGCCATAAATATCTCGCCCTGTCTTTGCCACACTTCCAATCCTAGGAAGTAATGCATCAAGCCTAAGTCTTTCATCTCGAATTCCGAGGTTAGCTCCCTCTTACACTAAACTATTAGCTCTTCATCTCTTGTTAGAAAGAGATCATCAACATACAAGATTAGTATAACAAGTTGGTTACCTCTTACCTTGAAGTACATATTTGCATCAACATCACTTTTCTGAAATCCCATGCTTTTAAGAAAGCCATCAATCCTGTCATACCAAACTACGGGAGCCTACTTAAGACCATACAAGGCCTTCCTTATCTTGCATACATGAGTGCCTTTGTTATGCAATACAAAACCATCTGGTTGTTCCACAAAGACCTCCCGTTCAATCTTTCCATTCAAGAATGTTGTTTTTACATCCATCTGATGTAGCTTCCAACCAAGAATGGAAGCTAAAGCAATAATATTTTGAATGGAGGTATACCATGCTACAGGGGCAAAAGTCTCTTCGTAGTCGATTCCTTATATTTGAGTGAAGCCTTTGGCTATGTTATCACGCAGTTTGTATTTTAGGTCACAAGCTATAGGATAGAGGACAAACTGGCGTAACAGGAACCTTCCCCACCTAATGTCACCTCGATGGGGAGGTTCTTTCTATTTAGGGAGGTTAGCCAAGGGGAGACGTCCCTGGTAACCTGGGGTTTGAAAAGGAAAAGAGTATAAGGTCAAGAGTTAAAGTTTTCCCTCCTCTCAGGTTACCACCAGTATCAGATAATCCGGCTAATCAGCCAATAAAGAAGTGAAGTCCCTGTTGAGAACACCTGCCGGGAACAAGACAATAACAACATAATATGTATATTTGCAGGTTATAATTCAAAGGGTTAGTACTTCTTAACTATCTGATTTCATTTAATAAGCAAAATAATAGATAAGATGAGGTCAACGTTCAACTAAATCACCTATGCAAGATTACCAATTCATCAATATCTATAAAAATGACCAAGCCAACAGTATTTTCACTCAACAATAGCTCAATAAATGCTTGACGTCATATTTAATTGCTTATTTTCTAGTTAGAAGGCTTGCTGCGTCAAGTATGACATCAGCCTAGGTTAGTAGCGTTAGGGTTAGTTAGGGTTTCAAAAATCAAAGTTTTAAAAGATGATTTTGCACACTACAAGCTCAATGTTGGAGAAAATACGAGTGCCTTAGGGTTAATGGAGTCAAAGTAAGGGAAAAGGTCTCGGGAGGACTTAAATTTAGAGACTAGAAGGTAGGGTTCCAAGGTGTTGTAATGGCAGGGCCCTAGAATCAAAACCCTAAGGGAAGGAGGCTCACTCCGGTGTTGCTTAAGCAAGGCCTCATGCTCCTTCCTCTTTCTCTAAATACACTTGGCAAAACGGCTAGCTTCAAAGTACAGATTTAAGGGAGAAAGTG
>ML815075.1:80029-91815 GCA_009831015.1 Picea engelmannii
ATATATATATATATATCACATAACTTTGATTCAAAGAAAAACAATAAACTAATAAAATACCTCTAGAAGATGGTTGTCCTTTGAGTGCTTGAAATTGTTTTCTTCCAAAAGCTTGAAACTTTCTGAAAATTGAATGTTTTCCTCCCAACCAACTAGGAACAAAGCCTCTTCGACTCCCTAGCTCCAGGAACCCTTGCGGTTTCTTGGTCCTTGAGCCCAAAATTCCCAGCAACCAACAAATCCCGTATGCATCCAAAATTTCGCAAATCAAATTCTTACTCCAAGGTTTTTTTTGCTCCTTTCTCTCCTCCTCCTCCTTCCAAAATCCCCCCTCCAAATGACCAATTTCCCTTTATTTATTCTCCCATTTCCCTTCCTTGCTCAACACTCTTCCTCCCTAACATAACTTGTCCCTCTTGAATTCATTTCCATCCCTCATAAATTCCTATCTACCCTTATCTCTTCCAACTTTCCTATCACACACACTACAAGAAATAATCAATTCATTCATTGTTACCTAATTTAATCTAAAAATTGTTAAATTATGAGCTTGATTTCTTATGTGGATTAATTATTTTATTTTCTTCAACACTTTGATTCCAGCTTAATACACTTCAACAATACCAAATCATAATCGAATAGAAATAACCATGTAGATGAGTAAGCATGCACATCAACAACACATATACCCCGGGGAAACCCTGTACAGGGAGAAAACCCCCAACAAACGATATTCCTTTTTTGCATTAATAATGTAAGATCACTTACAAATATCCACCATGAGTGTTCTGCTCTTAAAGAGCTTGCCAAGATGGTTCTAACTTGACAAAGACCTAAAAGACCTTGCTGAAATACACCTCTGATATGCTGCCTCTATTTGTGATATACAACACTGATATGCTGCTTTGGTATGCTGCCTCTTTATCACTGATATGTGCCTCTATTTCTTCACCGTTAACCTACATATCAAAACTGTGTTAAAGAGAGGGTTCAACCTCTGCTTATATAGGCTAAAGAGGAGAATAGGAGAGACTCGAAATAGTAACCTGTTTGCATGAGTTAATCATAACTTAACTTCATACTTTAGTTCAAACTTAGAACTAGACTTGAGACTAGTTACAACTCAACATTACACTTTAGTTTGAAAATAGAACTAGACTTGAGATTGGTATGCTTTAGTTCGAAAATAGAACTAGACTTAAGACTTCAGTCACAACTCAACATTACACTTTAGTTCTAAAATAGAACTAGACTTAAGACTTCAATTACAACTCAACATTACACTTTATTTCTAAAATAGAACTAGACTTAAGACTTCAGTTGTAACTCAACATTACACTTTAGTTCTAAAATAGAACTAGACTTAAGACTTCAGTTGCAACTCAACATTACACTTTAGTTCTAAAATAGAACTAGACTTCAGAATTCAGTTGCAACTCAACATTACACTTTAGTTCTAAAATAGAACTAGACTTAAGACTTCAGTTACAACTCGACTCTTTACAAGGCAATTCAAAATTCTCTTCATGGTGGATAATGTTACACGTGCCAACGCACTAGATCAATACATTTATATCATTTGCAATATTAGGAATATTGTTCCCCTCGACTTTTGCATTAGACTCACATAGCATCTCGTTTGTCCTGACTTTTGGTTTGACTCACAGAGGTTGTACGTTCCCCCTGACTTTTGTTAATACCTCACAAGACTGGTTGATTCTCCAAATCTTCCTGGATAGCCTCAGGGTGGCCCATATGGCCTCTCATAGGAGAATGACTATTGATGCTGCCAAATTTAACACTCCCTCTCAGGGAGGGAGTCATTCTCATCCACACCAATCTTGCCTCTCAGCTGCACAAACTGTCTCGAGGTCAGAGGCTTGGTCAGGATATCAACTACCTGCTCGCTCGTGGCTATGTATTGTAACTTTACAGTTTTTCCCTGGACCAAGTTTCGATGTAGTGGTACCTTATGTCAATATGTTTTGACCTATCATGAAATACTGGGTTCTTTGTCAATTTTATGCAACTTTGATTATCACAGTGAACCACCGTCATCTTGAGCTTATCTCCAAACAACTGAGAAACCAATTTTCTGAGCCATACTGCTTCCTTTCTAACATCACTTGCTGCAATGTACTCAGCCTCTGCTGTACTCTATGTAAGGGGTCCCTGCTTTCGACTTTACCAAGAGATCATAGCGGATCCTAAACTGAAACAGTATCTGGAAGTACTCTTCCGATCCACTAGGTTTCCTGCCCAGTCAACATTTGCATACCCATGCAAAATAAACCACCACTGGATGTATATCTCAGACCATAAGTAATGGTCCCTCTGAGATATCTCAATATGTTCTTTGCTGCCACCCAATGTCTCTGTCTTGGTTAAGTCATGAACTGACTCATTGCAATCACTGCATAACATATATCTAGCCTAGTGTGGATCATGTACATCAATGATCCAATCAACTACCTGTACATGGTGGGATCCACCAAATCTGAACCTGTATCAGAATCATGTAGCTTCCTCATGTTGGTAACCATCGGAGTAGACATGGATTTTCAATCCATCATACCAAACCTCTTTAGTACATCCACTATGTATTTTCCTTGTGCCATAAAATCTCGCCCTGTCATTGCCACACTTCCAATCCTAGGAAGTAATGCATCAAGCCTAAGTCTTTCATCTCAAATTTCGAGGTTAGCTCCCTCTTACACCAAACTATTAGCCCTTCATCTCTTGTTAGAAAGAGATCATCAACATACAAGATTAGTATAGCAGGTTGGTTACCTCTTACCTTGAAGTACAGATTTGCATCAACATCACTTTTTTGAAAGCCCATGCTTTTAAGAAAGCCATCAATCCTATCATACCAAACTACGGGAGCCTACTTAAGACCATACAAGGCCTTCCTTAGCTTGCATACATGAGTGCCTTTGTTATGCAATACAAAACCATCTGGTTGTTACACAAAGACCTCCTGTTCAATCTTTCCATTCAAGAATGTTGTTTTTACATCCATCTAATATAGCTTCCAACCAAGAATGGAAGCTAAAGCAATAATAGTTCGAATGGAGGTATACCTGGCTACAGGGGAAAAAGTCTCTTCGTAGTCAATTCCTTCTTTCTGAGTGAAGCCTCTGGCTACAAATCTTTCTTTAAACTTTTCCACACTTCCATCAACTGCATGTTTTATCTTATAGATCCACTTGGAAGAAACCAATGATTTGTCTTTTGGCCTTGGCACAATGTCCCAAACATTGTTCTTTATAATAGACCTGTATTCCTCAAGCATGGAATCCTTCCATACTTGTAATTTATCTACTTCTTCAAATGAAAAGGGTTTGGCATCACTAATGATGCTCATCAATGCAACATAGCCTCCAAACCTATGAGGCCTCTTCCTTTCCCTGAAAGTTCCTTTGGGAGAAACTATCCTTTCTGCTTCTTGCACTATTTCTTTAAGCCACCCTGGCTTCCTTTTCACTGGAGGTTCTTCAAGAGTTATTTCTAACACTTCAGCAGGTTCTAGGGGCTCATTACTTGGTCCTTCACGAGGTTCCTCCCTCTGATCATCTGACTCTTCATTTTCAGAAGAAGGTGAAGTTGGATGAACTGCTTCTAATTCCTGCTGAAGCTCTCTGGATTTATTAAATGCGGCTTCCTCATGGAATGTCACATATATTCTTACCTCTATTTGCCTCTGACCCAGTACATAAATCCTGTAAGCCTTGGAGTTCTCACTGTACCCCACAAAAACCCCTTTCTTGCCTTAGGGATCCATCTTTGTCCTCTTTTCCTTAGGGACATGAATATACATAGGACATCTAAATATCCTTATATTCCCTACTTCAGGTTTGATCCCTGAGAAGACTTCTTCAGGAGTCTTGTCCTTCAAGATAGAAAGTGGACACCTGTTTTGAATATACATGGCAGTGGAGGTAGCTTCTGCCCATATATAATTTGGTAGATCCTGGTCAAACATCATTACTTTTGCTGCCTCACAAATTGTCCTATTTTTCCTCTTAGCAACTCCATTTTTCCGAGGGTTATATGGCACAACCAACTGTCTCTTGATTCCTACCGACTTGAAAAAATCCTCAAACTGAAGAGATTCAAACTCTCCTCCTTTGTCTGTTCTAAGGATTTTGATGTGTTTCCCTGTCTGCTTTTCAATAAAGGCTTTATATTCTTTGAATTTATCAAATGTGTCACTTTTAGCTTTAAGAAAATATATCCAACATTTTATTGAGTAAGCATCAATAAAAATGACATAATACAAACAATCACTGAGATAGGGAGATGACATGGGACCACATACATCAGAATGAACCAGATCTAAGATGCCCTGAGGTCTTTTGTCACTACTAAGAAATGTTTTACCTAGCATGCTTCCCTTACAAATTTCATTTTTACTAAGAGAAATAGAGGGCATGCCACATACCATGTTTTTTAGATCTGGAAGAGCTTTGTAATGAATATGTCCAAATCTTCTGTGCCACAACTCACTAGAGCTAGTCGCATCATGAGCCAATGCCTGAACTGACTATCCTGACACGACATACAATCCTCCACTGCGAGTCCCAATGGGTTTGACTGTACTTAAGTGGCTACCTTTATCCCATAGTAATGCCTTCCTGTCCTTGAAGATCACCCAATATCCCTTGTCCTCAAGGGTTGGAATTGATAGTAGATTCTTATTGAGCCTTGGAACATATAATACTTCATCAACATGAAGTCTAGCCCTAGATTCCAATCTGAAGGAGATAGAGTCTACTCCCTGTATCTTGTAACAATTGTCATCCTCAAGCTAAACCTTCTCTGCAAATGATTTTGTCTCGAAATCTGAGAGGATCTCCTTGTACCCT
Source organism: Picea engelmannii (assembly GCA_009831015.1). Classification (NCBI taxonomy): domain Eukaryota; kingdom Viridiplantae; phylum Streptophyta; class Pinopsida; order Pinales; family Pinaceae; genus Picea; species Picea engelmannii. The sequence goes on from ML815075.1 coordinate 84,898, forward strand.
GTCGTGTTCTTTGATTCACCACTGTCTACTAACCAAGTTTTCGGCCCCGTGGAAACTGAATTGGATAAGGTAGAAACCAAGTAATATTCTTTTCTATTTTCTTTCTCATTAGAAGGACTTTTTTTATTTCTTTTGGATTCATCATCCTCAGCAGTTGAGGCATGATGTTTCCCTTTCCTTGGATATTTCTTTCTAAACCAACAATATTTAGCAAAATGACCCAACTTATTACAACTAAAGCATTTAATCTTAGATGTATCAATATTCTTTCCTTTGAATGTACCTTTGGTGTTTGGCTTCCACTGAGAGCCTTTCTGGAAAGTGCCTTTCTTCTTTCCCTTGAATCTTGATGCTAAAGCTCAGTGCTCTTCTTTCGTTGGCTTGCTCTTGGTAGCTGTGCGATTCTCCTACTGGAGGCAATCATGTCATAACCTCTCAAACATGGGTTGAATCTCTCTCCCACTTACACTGGATAAGAAGGTCTCCCATGAAGAAGGAAGACCGTAAAAAATGGCCTGCACTAAATCATCATCGTCCACTGTCACCCCTGTGACCAAAATATGATCTCTGATCTGGGCTATCCTAGAACAAAAAGATGCCACTGATTCACCTTTCTCCATATTCAAATACTTAAGCTTGTGCTTAAGTGTCCTCTTCTGACTTGGAGCCTGTTACTCCTACAGATTCACCAAGGTATCCATACAGTCCTTGGTAGTCATTAATGAAGTCATTGCAGGAATTATACCGTCTTTGACCGAGTCAAAGATGATTCTCTTGGCCTTTGCTTGACTCTTCCTGAAGGCTGCTCTTCTTGCATTATTCGTGGGTTCCTCCACCACTGTGGTCACATATTGCTCAAGATCATGCTCCTGCAAGATATTTGTTATCCAGAGCTTCCACACATTGAAGTTGGTAGCTCCTTCGAGCCTATCCTCAACCCTGACTGAAATGGAGGATGACATGGACTTCACACTGGAAACTTAATCAAGCTATCTTGTATCTGTGTGTACCTGTTGCTGCACTTCAACACGTTTAACACACCCTAAGCTCTGATACCATGTTAAATTATAAGCTTGATTTCTTATGTGGATTAATTCTTTTATTTTCTTCAACACTTTGATTCCAGCTTAATACACTTCAACAATACCAAATCATAATCGAATAGCAATAAACATGTAGATGAGTAAGCATGCACATCAACAACACATATACCCTGGGGAAACCCTGTACAGGTAGAAAAACCCCAACAAACGATATTCCTTTATTACATTAATAATGTAATATCACTTACAAATATCCACCATGAATGTTCTGCTGTTAAAGAGCTTGCCAAGATGATTCTGATCCGACAAAGACCTAAAAGACCTTGCTGAAATACACCTTTGATATACTGCCTCTATTTTTGATATACAACACTGATATGTTGCTTTGGTATGCTGCCTCTTTATCACTGATATGTGCCTCTATTGCTTCACCCTTAACCTACATATCAAAACTATGTTAAAGAGAGGGTTCGACCTCTACTTATATAGGCTGAAGAGGAGAAGAGGAGAGACTCGAAATAGTAACATGTTTGCATGAGTTAATCATAACTCAACTTCATACTTTAGTTCGAACTTAGAACTATACTTGAGATTGGTTACAACTCAACATTACACGTTAGTTCGAAAATAGAACTAGACTTGAGACTGGTATGCTTTAGTTTGAAAATAGAACTAGACTTAAGACTTCAGTCACAACTCAACATTACACTTTAGTTCTAAAATAGAACTAGACTTAAGACTTCAGTTACAACTCAACATTACACTTTAGTTCTAAAATATAACTAGACTTAAGACTTCAGTTGCAACTCAACATTACACTTTAGTTCTAGAATAGAACTAGACTCAAGACTTCAGTTGCAACTCAACATTACACTTTAGTTCTAAAATAGAACTAGACTTAAGACTTCAGTTGCAACTCAACATTACACTTTAGTTCTAAAATAGAACTAGACTTAAGACTTTAGTTACAACTCGACTCTTTACAAGGCAATTCAAAATTCTCTTCATGGTGGATAATGTTACACGCGCCAACTCACTAGATCAATACATTTATATCATTTGCAATATTAGGAATATTGTTTGTTTCTAGCTCATAGGAATTTTATATTCAACCTAACTTTTGCTAGATGCCTTGACTTTTTCTCATGGATCACAAGGCTTGACTAGGCTCACAGAGGTTGTACATCCCCCCTGACTTTTGCACTAGTCTGTCTATGCACATAGAGGTTGTACGTTCCCCCTGACTTTTGCACTAGACCGTCTATGCTCACAGAGGTTGTACGTTCCCCTCAACTTTTGCATTAGACTCACATAGCATCTCGTTCGTCCTGACTTTTGGTTTGATTCACAGAGGTTGTACGTTCCCCGTGGATTTTGTCAATACCTCACAAGACTGGTTGATTCTCCAAATCTTCCTGGCTAGACTCAGGGTGGCCCATATGGCCTCTCATTGGAGAATGTTTGTCAATGCTGCCAAATTTAACAAAAATAAAAATGATTAAATGTAATTAGTTAAATAATCTACTTGACTTAATTAAATTAATAATTTTGATTACTTAATTAACATTATTACATTAATGACTTGAATTACATTACTTAATTATAAATATTAATTAAAATCCGTTTGGGGTGTTACATACATCCACCCTTCAAGAAGATTCGTCCCAAAGTTATGGTAATTCACAATGAAAGGATAATAATAAAAAGATTCATATATCTAGATCATATAAACAACATCATTAATTTAATACACTCATAAACACTAGTGTACATGTGCAAGGCATGTATGCGTAGTTGGCACATACATAACTCATGCGTGTACTAATGACAATAATCAACACATCTAATGCAACTCATGTATGCTTCCAATCCATTCAACAATTCAATTAAATTCGTAATGAATAAATCAACCATTTACAATATTAATATAGCCCTTCAATTATAATAATCTAGCACAAAGGAACATTTACCTAGATAATTGTAATTCAGTTAATCATTTTTTTAAGGAACAAGAGAAAATTAGACACTTCTTCTATAAGATTAAAACCCCACACACTCTTAACTACTTCTAACATCATGCCTCCCTAACCTACTTGCATCTTCCATCCCTATCCTTGCTTTGTTGGACTATCCTGGAACATCAACTATATTGACCTAACCCCATATAGAAGCTATAAGTGGAAGTGTCAACTACATTGACCAAGCTTCCCCAGTAGGCAAATGGAAGTCATCATCACATGTTTATGGGAGTGTGACCTAACATCGTCCTCCCATGACTCCAGGTTTCAGAGGATACACGATGGGAAATGAATCCACCCCTCCTAATAGAACTAAGGTCAACACTATGTCATGGACCATACGGTGGCACTATGTTGCTAGAAATTTTGTCATCGTATTTAATTTCAGGTAGTCACGCTAACTGAAAAACCTGCACTTTCCCACATATCATAACAATGCATTTGAACCAACATAATTTAACATACAATGATTCATACCATAGTGCTTCCCGGTCTACGTTCACGACATCAACCATTTATTATCATCTTTATTTCATTATTACATAGCTCATTAATCTACATGTTAGTTTATAACACAAATTCATGTGTATTCATACTCTATTAACATGTAATTACATTTAACCATATCATTACTCGGTATCCATGTACCAATATCTTCTAAATTCAAATTTTCAAGCTAATATTAGGTCGCATAATATCCACCATAAATCAAGTAACGATATATATATATATATAGTATTTACATTCACATAGGTCCATATGTCCAAAATTTAAAATTCAAGTTAATAGTGTTCCACAAATAATGAGTAAATGAAGATACGACTGGGCCATAAGCAATTCTAGTTGTCTAAGTCAAAACGGGGCATTACAAAGTGCATATATGCTTCAAAGGGCACCATGTCTACCCTGCCTTAGTGAGCATCTCTAGATCAAGAATACATTTCTTATTAGGGTCCATTCCACAATCTACAATTACTTGTCTTAAGGACTTCTTTTCTCACAATTGCTTTTCATATGTCTCAACTTTATATCCTTTATACCTACATGATACTTACCTACTCTAGCCTCTAGCCCTTTTTGATTGCATCATTAACACTTTTCAAGTTCCTTCCTCTTACTACCAAATAAGTTCAATAGTGGGATGAACATTCCTATCATTTATCATTCAACTTGCATATTGGTTTCCATTAAGTAATAGGGAAAAATTCCCGCTAAGTGAAAACTGTAGACGTTACGTTGAGTATGCAATTCTTCTTGAAATTTTGATTAAATTGCACAGTCATCTTAACATAAGGTGGTGGTAGATAATAATTCTTTGATTCACTTACACTCACTGCCATTATTTCTTAGTAAGGAACTCAATTTAACTTAACAAATCAATGCATAACCAAGCATAAGTTAGGTTAATTTCACATCGATCATTAGCAATTCGTCAAAATATCATACCACGACCCATGATGTAATAAAACATCTCATCCCAATATTTTCATTATCGTTTTGAACTCAAGTTCTTTGTTTGCAACATAGGCCCTTACGGTATCACCTAGGATTTTATTATATTATTACTTCTTAACATATTTTCTAGAGTTCATTAACATTCTTTATACGGTATTTTATTATGTAACATTTATTTTACACATTTATATCTGTTATTACCTTTGTTGTCACTTCTTTTTTAATCACATCATCATTTCTTAACTTAACATATACTTTACATTATTTGTAAACTCATCATCCTACTATTTCATGATCTCATAAACCTTTTGTCGCTTACTCCAACTATTCTCTTTTACTTTTTAAAAATACAATGAATTTACCACTTACTTAGCACACTTAATTATGCTTAAACAACTATTACCCCCCTTTTTTCCCCATATAATACATCATACTGCTACTTTATGCATTTCCAATTCACCTTGAATTCAATTATAACTCCATATTTAACCTCCCTCCTATTATCCTTTATCCACCTTTCTACTCTACTTAAAAACATCATCAAATATGTAACGACCCCTCCGTTACGACAACAAATAGCGATGTACAATAGGTAAATATTTTTGTTCTTCGCATTAGGATATTAAAATCGTCACAACATAATTAATACAATCGCAAGCGACACCTCATCATAACTAATAACGACACATAATCAATGCATTAGCATAATTAATAACAACACATAATCAATACATCATCAAATAAATAACAACATAATAAACACATCACGATCAACTGAAGAAAAGACTAATAATTGATCAACCAGGTCACTGAATATTAAAAGAACTACCCGCCCAACCTATCCTGCATGGTTAGGACCTCTAGGACACATAAACAACGCTCAAAACCAAGATTCATCCGATTTATTTTGACCACTTAAGGTCTCAAGGATGACGATTGTTCCGAGGAACAAGGAGGTGTCTAGATCCCAGTAATCCAATCATAAACCAAAATTCTAAACTAGATTCTAAAAATAAGGCATTGAATTATACATAATTACTCTTGTAAATGAATAACATGTCAACAATGACACTGCATCTACGCAAAAAAAGGACAAGGACAAAAGTTAATGACTACACCATTTCTATGCTATTCTAGAACTTTTAACTAGTAGCACAACACAATAAACAAGTATCGTAAACATATATCATTTTCATGGTTGTGCAAGGAGAAATATACTTTACTTTACCAACTTCCAACAATAATTAGGTGCAAGGGTACCAGGATATTACATAAAGTCAGATAAGACCTCGATGAGTATAAATACAATCTTGTAACTTCCTTCATTATTACTTAAGTCTTTAAACACATTAAATCACTATTTATCATTCGACAAGTCTTGCAATCCAATAAGAAATTTACAATCAATAGTGATATATGATTAATTAATAATTTCAACTAGCTCAACTTCAACCCTTACACCAAGAGCCCATACCAGTTGCCTTACTGATTCCATTAACATGGAAATCTAGTAATTCAAGGATGGAAATCTTATACTAAAAGATAGAAATTTAATAATAAAAATGTACCTTTTGCGCCTCAGATCATTTAGACGAAATTATTGAGGTTGGGCGTGCATTCCCAAATCCCTGTGTAGCGTCTTGGATCTTGCTTCTTTTTCTTCTAAAACCCAACGACCTTAACTTGAAATGACAGTATCAAGGCAGTGGCAAGTGGGAAACCTGGGGCGACTGAGGGAAAATTCGTTTGCAGCAGGAGTGAATACGTTGGCATTCTAACCATAAATTTGTTGCAGCAGGAATGAATCCGTTGGAATTCTAAAAATCAATTCGTTGCAACAAGAATAGATCGTGGGCATTCTAAAAATAAATTCGTTGCAGTAGGAGTGAATCCGTTGGCATTCTAACCATAAATTCGTTGTAGCAAGAAAGAATCCGTGGGCATTCTAACAATCAATTCGTTGCAGCAGGAATAGATCGTGGGTGTTCTAAAAATAAATTCGTTGGAGTAGGAGTGAATCCGTTGGAATTCTAACCATAAATTTGTTGTAGCAGGAAATAATCCGTGGGAATTCTAACGATCAATTCGTTGTTATCTCATGCAGAACTAGACAGAAGCATCCCTGTTTCAGTGCACTCAGATAAAACCGCTGGAAGGAAAGGAGATTTACACGATTCCAAGGAGAAGTTCAAGCGTTTAAAGAATAATACTGCCAGGATTCTAACGCTGAGGTGTGTCAGAATTGTTGTCTACGAGAGAACTGATAGAATGTTAATATCACATTAATACACCCCAGGCGTTGATATAAAACAAGCTGGAAACTGAATATAACCTATAATAAACCACGCCGAAGTAGTTTTCCAGAGGACGATTTAAATAGGGGCTGTGTTAAATAGATGAGA